>JAKFHT010001390.1:0-30497 GCA_023783455.1 Erythrocebus patas | reverse complement strand
TATAGTGAAAAGGAAATATCTTCCGTTGAAAACTGGAAAGAAGCTTGAGAAACTGCTGTGTTCTGTTAATTCATCTCACAGAGTTACATCTTTCACTTCAAGAAGCCTTTCGCTAAGGCTGTTCTTGTGGAATTGGCAAGGATATTTGGAAGCCCATAGAGGCTACGGTGAAAAAGGAAATATCTTCCGTTCAAAACTGGAAGAAGCTTTCTGAGAAACTGCTGTGTTCTGTTAATTCATCTCACAGAGTTACATCTTTCCTTCAAGAAGCCTATCGCTAAGGCTGTTCTTGTGAATTGGCAAAGGATATATGGAAACCCATAGAGGGCTATGGTGAAGAAGGAAATATCTTCCGTTGAAAACTGGAAAGAAGGTTTCTGAGAAACTGCTCTGTGTTCTGTTAATTCATCTCACAGAGTTACATCTTTCCTTCAAGAACCCTTTCGCTAAGGCTGTTCTTGTGGAACTGGCAAAGGATATTTGGAAGCCCATAGAGAGCTATGGTGAAAAGGAAATATCTTCCGCTCAAAACTGGAAAGAAGCTTGAGAAACTGCTCTGTGTTCTGTTAATTCATCTCACAGAGTTACATCTTTCCTTCAAGAAGCCTTTCGCTAAGGCTGTTCTTGTGGAATTGGCAAAGAGATATTTGGAAGCCCATAGAGGGCTATGGTGAAAAAGGAAATATCTTCCGCTCAAAACTGGAAAGAAGCTTTCTGAGAAACTGCTCTGTGTTCTGTTAATTCATCTCACAGAGTTACATCTTTCCTTCAAGAAGCCTTCGCTAAGGCTGTTCTTGTGGAATTGGCAAAGGATATATGGAAACCCATAGAGGGCTATAGTGAAAAGGACATATCTTCCGTTGAAAACTGGAAAGAATCTTTCTGAGAAATTGCTCTGTGTTCTGTTAATTCATCTCACAGAGTTACATCTTTCCTTCAAGAAGCCTTTCGCTAAGGCTGTTCTTGTGGAATTGGCAAAGGATATTTGGAAGCCCATAGAAGGCTAAGGTGAAAAAGGAAATATCTTCCGCACAAAACTGGAAAGAAGCTTTCTGAGAAACTACTCTGTGTTCTGTTAATTCATCTCACAGAGTTACATCTTTCCTTCAAGAAGCCTTCGCTAAGGCTGTTCTTGTGGAATTGGCAAAGGGATATTTGGAAGCCCATAGAGGCTACGGTGAAAAAGGAAATATCTTCCGCTCAAAACTGGAAAGAAGCTTGAGAAAGTGCTCTGTGTTCTGTTAATTCATCTCACAGAGTTACATCTTTCCTTCAAGAAGCCTTTCGCTAAGGCTGTTCTTGTGGAATTGGCAAAGGATATTTGGAAGCCCATAGAGGGCTATGGTGAAAAGGAAATATCTTCCGCTCAAAACTGGAAAGCTTTCTGAGAAACTGCTCTGTGTTCTGTTAATTCATCTCACAGAGTTACATCTTTCCTTCAAGAAGCCATTCGCTAAGGCTGTTCTTGTGGAATTGGCAAAGGATATTTGGAAGCCCATAGAGGGCTATAGTGAAAAGGAAATATCTTCCGCTCAAAACTGGAAAGAAGCTTGAGAAACTGCTCTGTGTTCTGTTAATTCATCTCACAGAGTTACATCTTTCCTTCAAGAAGCCATTCGCTAAGGCTGTTCTTGTGGAACTGGCAAAGGATATTTGGAAGCCCATAGAGGACTATGGTGAAAAGGAAATATCTTCCGCTCAAAACTGGAAAGAAGCTTTCTGAGAAACTGCTCTGTGTTGTGTTAATTCATCTCACAGAGTTACATCTTTCCTTCAAGAAGCCTTTCGCTAAGGCTGTTCTTGTGGAACTGGCAAAGGATATTTGGAAGCCCATAGAGAGCTATGGTGAAAAGGAAATATCTTCCGCTCAAAACTGGAAAGAAGCTTTCTGAGAAACTGCTGTGTTCTGTTAATTCATCTCACAGAGTTACATCTTTCCTTCAAGAAGCCTATCGCTAACTCTGTTCTTGTGGAATTGGCAAAGGGATATATGGAAACCCGTAGAGGGCTATAGTGAAAAAGGACATATCTTCCGTTGAAAACTGGAAAGAAGCTTTCTGAGAAACTGCTCTGTGTTCTGTTAATTCATCTCACAGAGTTACATCTTTCCCTTCAAGAAGCCTTTCGCTAAGGCTGTTCTTGTGGAATTGGCAGAAGGATATTTGGAAACCCATAGAAGGCTACGGTGAAAAAGGAAATATCTTCCGCACAAAACTGGAAAGAAGCTTGAGAAACTGCTCTGTGTTCTGTTAATTCATCTCACAGAGTTACATCTTTCCTTCAAGAACCCTTTCGCTAAGGCTGTTCTTGTGGAATTGGCAAAGGATATTTTGAAGCCCATAGAGCTATGGTGAAAAGGAAATATCTTCCGCTCAAAACTGGAAAGAAGCTTTCTGAGAAACTGCTGTGTGTTCTGTTAATTCATCTCACAGAGTTACATCTTTCCCTTCAAGAAGCCTATCGCTAACTCTGTTCTTGTGGAATTGGCAAAGGGATATATGGAAACCCATAGAGGGCTATAGTGAAAAGGACATATCTTCCGTTGAAAACTGGAAAGAAGCTTGAGAAACTGCTCTGTGTTCTGTTAATTCATCTCACAGAGTTACATCTTTCCCTTCAAGAAGCCTTCGCTAAGGCTGTTCTTGTGGAATTGGCAAGGATATTTGGAAGCCCATAGAGGCTACGGTGAAAAAGGAAATATCTTCCGCAAAACAGGAAAGAAGCTTGAGAAACTGCTGTGTTCTGTTAATTCATCTCACAGAGTTACATCTTTCCTTCAAGAACCCTTTCGCTAAGGCTGTTCTTGTGGAATTGGCAAAGGATATTTTGAAGCCCATAGAGGGCTATGGTGAAGAAGGAAATATCTTCCGCTTCAAAACTGGAAAGAAGCTTGAGAAACTGCTCTGTGTTCTGTTAATTCATCTCACAGAGTTACATCTTTCCTTCAAGAAGCCTTTCGCTAAGGCTGTTCTTGTGGAATTGGCAAAGGATATTTGGAAGCCCATAGAGGCTATGGTGAAAAGGAAATATCTTCCGCTCAAAACTGGAAAGAAGCTTTCTGAGAAACTGCTCTGTGTTCTGTTAATTCATCTCACAGAGTTACATCTTTCCTTCAAGAAGCCTTTCGCTAAGGCTGTTCTTGTGGAATTGGCAAAGGGATATTTGGAAGCCCATAGAGGGCTATGGTGAAAAGGAAATATCTTCCGCTCAAAACTGGAAAGAAGCTTGAGAAACTGCTCTGTGTTCTGTTAATTCATCTCACAGAGTTACATCTTTCCCTTCAAGAAGCCTTCGCTAAGGCTGTTCTTGTGGAATTGGCAAAGGATATTTGGAAGCCCATAGAGGGCTATGGTGAAAAGGAAATATCTTCCGCTCAAAACTGGAAAGAAGCTTGAGAAACTGCTCTGTGTTCTGTTAATTCATCTCACAGAGTTACATCTTTCCTTCAAGAAGCCTATCGCTAAGGCTGTTCTTGTGGAATTGGCAAAGGGATATATGGAAGCCCATAGAGGGCTATAGTGAAAAGGAAATATCTTCCGCTCAAAACTGGAAAGAAGCTTGAGAAACTGCTCTGTGTTCTGTTAATTCATCTCACAGAGTTACATCTTTCCTTCAAGAAGCCTTTCGCTAAGGCTGTTCTTTTGGAATTGGCAAAGGATATTTGGAAGCCCATAGAAGGCTACGGTGAAAAAGGAAATATCTTCCGTCAAAACTGGAAAGAAGCTTTCTGAGAAACTGCTCTGTGTTCTGTTAATTCATCTCACAGAGTTACATCTTTCCCTTCAAGAAGCCTTTCGCTAAGGCTGTTCTTGTGGAATTGGCAGAGAGATATTTGGAAGCCCATAGAGGGCTATGGTGAAAAAGGAAATATCTTCCGTTCAAAACTGGAAAGAAGCTTTCTGAGAAACTGCTCTGTGTTCTGTTAATTCATCTCACAGAGTTTCATCTTTCACTTCAAGAAGCCTTTCGCTAAGGCTGTTCTTGTGGAATTGGCAAAGGGATATTTGGAAGCCCATAGAGGGCTATGGTGAAAAAGGAAATATCTTCCGTTCAAAACTGGAAAGCTTTCTGAAGAACTGATCTGTGTTCTGTTAATTCATCTCACAGAGTTACATCTTTCCCTTCAAGAAGCCATTCGCTAAGGCTGTTCTTGTGGAATTGGCAAAGGGTTATTTGGAAGCCCATAGAAGGCTGCGGTGAAAAAGGAAATATCTTCCGTACAAAACTGGAAAGAAGCTTTCTGAGAAACTGCTGTGTGTTCTGTTAATTCATCTCACAGAGTTACATCTTTCCCTTCAAGAAGCCTTTCACTAAGGCTGTTCTTGTGGAATTGGCAGAGAGATATTTGGAAGCCCATAGAGGCTATGGTGAAAAAGGAAATATCTTCCGCTCAAAACTGGAAAGAAGCTTGAGAAACTGCTCTGTGTTCTGTTAATTCATCTCACAGAGTTACATCTTTTACTTCAAGAAGCCTTTCGCTAAGGCTGTTCTTGTGGAATTGGCAAAGGATATTTGGAAGCCCATAGAGGGCTATGGTGAAAAAGGAAATATCTTCCGCTCAAAACTGGAAAGAAGCTTTCTGAAGAACTGATCTGTGTTCTGTTAATTCATCTCACAGAGTTACATCTTTCCTTCAAGAAGCCTTTCGCTAAGGCTGTTCTTGTGGAATTGGCAAAGGATATTTGGAAGCCCATAGAGGCTACGGTGAAAAAGGAAATATCTTCCGCTCAAAACTGGAAAGAAGCTTGAGAAACTACTCTGTGTTCTGTTAATTCATCTCACAGAGTTACATCTTTCCTTCAAGAACCCTTTCGCTAAGGCTGTTCTTGTGGAATTGGCAAAGGATATTTTGAAGCCCATAGAGGGCTATGGTGAAGAAGGAAATATCTTCCGCACAAAACTGGAAAGAAGCTTTCTGAGAAACTGCTCTGTGTTGTGTTAATTCATCTCACAGAGTTACATCTTTCCTTCAAGAAGCCTTTCGCTAAGGCTGTTCTTGTGGAACTGGCAAAGGATATTTGGAAGCCCATAGAGAGCTATGGTGAAAAAGGAAATATCTTCCGCTCAAAACTGGAAAGAAGCTTTCTGAGAAACTGCTCTGTGTTCTGTTAATTCATCTCACAGAGTTACATCTTTCCCTTCAAGAAGCCTATCGCTAAGGCTGTTCTTGTGGAATTGGCAAAGGGATATATGGAAACCCATAGAGGGCTATAGTGAAAAAGGACATATCTTCCGTTGAAAACTGGAAAGAATCTTTCTGAGAAATTGCTCTGTGTTCTGTTAATTCATCTCACAGAGTTACATCTTTCCGTTCAAGAAGCCTTTCGCTAAGGCTGTTCTTGTGGAATTGGCAAAGGGATATTTGGAAGCCCATAGAAGGCTAAGGTGAAAAAGGAAATATCTTCCGCACAAAACTGGAAAGAAGCTTGAGAAACTACTCTGTGTTCTGTTAATTCATCTCACAGAGTTACATCTTTCCCTTCAAGAAGCCTTTCGCTAAGGCTGTTCTTGTGGAATTGGCAAAGGGATATTTTGAAGCCCATAGAGGGCTATGGTGAAGAAGGAAATATCTTCCGTTCAAAACTGGAAAGAAGCTTTCTGAGAAACTGCTGTGTGTTCTGTGAATTCATCTCACAGAGTTACATCTTTCCCTTCAAGAAGCCTTTCGCTAAGGCTGTTCTTGTGGAATTGGCAAAGGGATATTTTGAAGCCCATAGAGGACTATGGTGAAAAAGGAAATATCTTCCGCTCAAAACTGGAGAGAAGCTTTCTGAGAAAGTGCTCTGTGTTCTGTTAATTCATCTCACAGAGTTACATCTTTCACTTCAAGAAGCCTTTCGGCCTTTCACTAAGGCTGTTCTTGTGGAATTGGCAAAGGATATTTGGAAGCCCATAGAGGGCTATGGTGAAAAAGGAAATATCTTCCGCTCAAAACTGGAAAGCTTTCTGAAGAACTGATCTGTGTTCTGTTAATTCATCTCACAGAGTTACATCTTTCCCTTTAAGAAGCCATTCGCTAAGGCTGTTCTTGTGGAATTGGCAAAGGATATTTGGAAGCCCATAGAAGGCTATGGTGAAAAAGGAAATATCTTCCGCAAAACTGGAAAGAAGCTTGAGAAACTGCTCTGTGTTCTGTTAATTCATCTCACAGAGTTACATCTTTCCTTCAAGAAGCCTTCGCTAAGGCTGTTTTTGTGGTATTGGCAAAGGATATTTTGAAGCCCATAGAGGGCTATGGTGAAGAAGGAAATATCTTCCGCTCAAAACTGGAAAGAAGCTTTCTGAGAAACTGCTGTGTGTTCTGTTAATTCATCTCACAGAGTTACATCTTTCCTTCAAGAAGCCTTTCGCTAAGGCTGTTCTTGTGGAATTGGCAAAGGATATTAGGAATCCCATAGAGGACTATGGTGAAAAAGGAAATATCTTCCGCTCAAAACTGGAAAGAAGCTTGAGAAACTGCTCTGTGTTGTGTTAATTCATCTCACAGAGTTACATCTTTCCCTTCAAGAAGCCTTTCGCTAAGGCTGTTCTTGTGGAACTGGCAAAGGGATATTTGGAAGCCCATAGAGAGCTATGGTGAAAAAGGAAATATCTTCCGTTCAAAACTGGAAAGAAGCTTTCTGAGAAACTGCTGTGTGTTCTATTAATTCATCTCACAGAGTTACATCTTTGCCTTCAAGAAGCCTATCGCTAACTCTGTTCTTGTGGAATTGGCAAAGGGATATATGGAAACCCATAGAGGGCTATAGTGAAAAGGACATATCTTCCGTTGAAAACTGGAAAGAAGCTTGAGAAACTGCTCTGTGTTCTGTTAATTCATCTCACAGAGTTACATCTTTCCTTCAAGAAGCCTTTCGCTAAGGCTGTTCTTGTGGAATTGGCAAAGGATATTTGGAAGCCCATAGAAGGCTATGGTGAAAAAGGAAATATCTTCCGCTCAAAACTGGAAAGAAGCTTTCTGAGAAACTACTCTGTGTTCTGTTAATTCATCTCACAGAGTTACATCTTTCCTTCAAGAACCCTTTCGCTAAGGCTGTTCTTGTGGAATTGGCAAAGGATATTTTGAAGCCCATAGAGGGCTATGGGTAAGAAGGAAATATCTTCCGTTCAAAACTGGAAAGAAGCTTTCTGAGAAACTGCTGTGTGTTCTGTTAATTCATCTCACAGAGTTACATCTTTCCTTCAAGAAGCCTTTCGCTAAGGCTGTTCTTGTGGAATTGGCAAAGGATATTAGGAAGCCCATAGAGGACTATGGTGAAAAGGAAATATCTTCCGCTCAAAACTGGAAAGAAGCTTTCTGAAGAACTGATCTGTGTTCTGTTAATTCATCTCACAGAGTTACATCTTTCCTTCAAGAAGCCTTTCGCTAAGGCTGTTCTTGTGGAATTGGCAAAGGATATTTGGAAGCCCATAGAGGCTATGGTGAAAAGGAAATATCTTCCGTTCAAAACTGGAAAGAAGCTTTCTGAGAAACTGCTCTGTGTTCTGTTAATTCATCTCACAGAGTTACATCTTTCCTTCAAGAAGCCTTTCGCTAAGGCTGTTCTTGTGGAATTAGCAAAGGATATTTGGAAGCCCATAGAGGCTATGGTGAAGAAGGAAATATCTTCCGTTCAAAACTGGAAAGAAGCTTTCTGAGAAACTGCTCTGTGTTCTGTTAATTCATCTCACAGGTTACATCTTTCCTTCAAGAAGCCTATCGCTAAGGCTGTTCTTGTGGAATTAGCAAAGGGATATTTGGAAGCCCATAGAGGGCTATAGTGAAAAAGGAAATATCTTCCGTTCAAAACTGGAAAGAAGCTTTCTGAGAAACTGCTCTGTGTTCTGTTAATTCATCTCACAGAGTTACATCTTTCCTTCAAGAAGCCTTTCGCTAAGGCTGTTCTTGTGGAATTGGCAAAGGGATATTTGGAAGCCCATAGAGGCTATGGTGAAAAGGAAATATCTTCCGTTCAAAACTGGAAAGAAGCTTTCTGAGAAACTGCTCTGTGTTCTGTTAATTCATCTCACAGGTTACATCTTTCACTTCAAGAAGCCTTTCGCTAAGGCTGTTCTTGTGGAATTGGCAGAGAGATATTTGGAAGCCCATAGAGGGCTATGGTGAAAAAGGAAATATCTTCCGTTCAAAACTGGAAAGCTTTCTGAGAAACTGCTCTGTGTTCTGTTAATTCATCTCACAGAGTTACATCTTTCACTTCAAGAAGCCTTTCGCTAAGGCTGTTCTTGTGGAATTGGCAAAGGGATATTTGGAAGCCCATAGAGGGCTATGGTGAAAAAGGAAATATCTTCCGTTCAAAACTGGAAAGCTTTCTGAGAAACTGCTGTGTTCTGTTAATTCATCTCACAGAGTTACATCTTTCCCTTCAAGAAGCCTTTCGCTAAGGCTGTTCTTGTGGAATTGGCAAAGGGATATTTGGAAGCCCATAGAAGGCTGCGGTGAAAAAGGAAATATCTTCCGTACAAAACTGGAAAGAAGCTTTCTGAGAAACTGCTGTGTGTTCTGTTAATTCATCTCACAGAGTTACATCTTTCCCTTCAAGAAGCCTTTCACTAAGGCTGTTCTTGTGGAATTGGCAAAGGATATTTGGAAGCCCATAGAGGGCTATGGTGAAAAAAAATATCTTCCGTTCAAAACTGGAAGAAGCTTTCTGAGAAAGTGCTCTGTGTTCTGTTAATTCATCTCACAGAGTTACATCTTTCCTTCAAGAAGCCATTCGCTAAGGCTGTTCTTGTGGAATTGGCAAAGGATATTTGGAAGCCCATAGAGGCTATGGTGAAAAAGGAAATATCTTCCGTCAAAACTGGAAAGAAGCTTTCTGAGAAACTGATCTGTGTTCTGTTAATTCATCTCACAGAGTTACATCTTTCCTTCAAGAAGCCTTTCGCTAAGGCTGTTCTTGTGGAATTGGCAAAGGGATATTTGAAGCCCATAGAGGCTATGGTGAAAAAGGAAATATCTTCCGTTCAAAACTGGAAAGAAGCTTTCTGAGAAACTGCTCTGTGTTCTGTTAATTCATCTCACAGAGTTACATCTTTCCTTCAAGAAGCCTTTCGCTAAGGCTGTTCTTGTGGAATTGGCAAAGGGATATTTGGAAGCCCATAGAGAGCTATGGTGAAAAAGGAAATATCTTCCGTTCAAAACTGGAAGAAGCTTTCTGAGAAACTGCTCTGTGTTCTGTTAATTCATCTCACAGAGTTACATCTTTCCTTCAAGAAGCCTTTCGCTAAGGCTGTTCTTGTGGAATTAGCAAAGGGATATATGGAAACCCATAGAGGGCTATAGTGAAAAGGACATATCTTCCGTTCAAAACTGGAAAGAAGCTTTCTGAGAAAGTGCTCTGTGTTCTGTTAATTCATCTCACAGAGTTACATCTTTCCTTCAAGAAGCCTTCGCTAAGGCTGTTCTTGTGGAATTGGCAAAGGGATATTTGGAAGCCCATAGAAGGCTATGGTGAAAAGGAAATATCTTCCGCACAAAACTGGAAAGCTTTCTGAGAAACTACTCTGTGTTCTGTTAATTCATCTCACAGAGTTACATCTTTCCTTCAAAAGCCTTTCGCTAAGGCTGTTCTTGTGGAATTGGCAAAGGGATATTTTGAAGCCCATAGAGGGCTATGGTGAAAAGGAAATATCTTCCGTTCAAAACTGGAAAAAGCTTTCTGAGAAACTGCTCTGTGTTCTGTTAATTCATCTCACAGGTTACATCTTTCCTTCAAGAAGCCTTCGCTAAGGCTGTTCTTGTGGAATTGGCAAAGGATATTTGGAAGCCCATAGAGGCTATGGTGAAAAGGAAATATCTTCCGTTCAAAACTGGAAGAAGCTTTCTGAGAAAGTGCTCTGTGTTCTGTTAATTCATCTCACAGAGTTACATCTTTCACTTCAAGAAGCCTTTCGCTAAGGCTGTTCTTGTGGAATTAGCAAAGGGATATTTGGAAGCCCATAGAGGCTATGGTGAAAAGGAAATATCTTCCGTTCAAAACTGGAAGAAGCTTTCTGAAGAACTGATCTGTGTTCTGTTAATTCATCTCACAGAGTTACATCTTTCCTTCAAGAAGCCATTCGCTAAGGCTGTTCTTGTGGAATTGGCAAAGGGATATTTGGAAGCCCATAGAAGGCTACGGTGAAAAAGGAAATATCTTCCGACAAAACTGGAAAGAAGCTTTCTGAGAAACTGCTGTGTGTTCTGTTAATTCATCTCACAGAGTTACATCTTTCTCTTCAAGAAGCCTTTCACTAAGGCTGTTCTTGAAGAATTGGCAAAGAGATATTTGGAAGCCCATAGAGGGCTATGGTGAAAAGGAAATATCTTCCGCTCAAAACTGGAGAGAAGCTTTCTGAGAAAGTGCTCTGTGTTCTGTTAATTCATCTCACAGAGTTACATCTTTCACTTCAAGAAGCCTTTCGCTAAGGCTGTTCTTGTGGAATTGGCAAAGGATATTTGGAAGCCCATAGAAGGCTACGTTGAAAAGGAAATATCTTCCGCTCAAAACTGGAAAGAAGCTTGAGAAACTGCTCTGTGTTCTGTTAATTCATCTCACAGAGTTACATCTTTCCTTCAAAAGCCTTTCGCTAAGGCTGTTCTTGTGGAATTGGCAAAGGATATTTGAAGCCCATAGAGGGCTATGGTGAAAAAGGAAATATCTTCCGCTCAAAACTGGAAAGAAGCTTTCTGAGAAAGTGCTCTGTGTTCTGTTAATTCATCTCACAGAGTTACATCTTTCACTTCAAGAAGCCTTTCGCTAAGGCTGTTCTTGTGGAATTGGCAAAGGGATATTTGGAAGCCCATAGAGGGCTATGGTGAAAAGGAAATATCTTCCGCTCAAAACTGGAAAGCTTTCTGAAGAACTGATCTGTGTTCTGTTAATTCATCTCACAGAGTTACATCTTTCCTTCAAGAAGCCATTCGCTAAGGCTGTTCTTGTGGAATTGGCAAAGGATATTTGGAAGCCCATAGAAGGCTACGGTGAAAAAGGAAATATCTTCCGACAAAACTGGAAAGAAGCTTGAGAAACTGCTCTGTGTTCTGTTAATTCATCTCACAGAGTTACATCTTTCCTTCAAGAAGCCTTTCGCTAAGGCTGTTCTTGTGGAATTGGCAAAGGATATTTGAAGCCCATAGAGGGCTATGGTGAAGAAGGAAATATCTTCCGCTCAAAACTGGAAAGAAGCTTGAGAAACTGCTCTGTGTTCTGTTAATTCATCTCACAGAGTTACATCTTTCCTTCAAGAAGCCTTTCGCTAAGGCTGTTCTTGTGGAATTGGCAAAGGATATTTGGAAGCCCATAGAAGGCTACGGTGAAAAAGGAAATATCTTCCGTACAAAACTGGAAAGAAGCTTGAGAAACTACTCTGTGTTCTGTTAATTCATCTCACAGAGTTACATCTTTCCTTCAAGAAGCCTTTCGCTAAGGCTGTTCTTGTGGAATTGGCAAAGGATATTTGAAGCCCATAGAGGGCTATGGTGAAGAAGGAAATATCTTCCGCTCAAAACTGGAAAGAAGCTTGAGAAACTGCTCTGTGTTGTGTTAATTCATCTCACAGAGTTACATCTTTCCTTCAAGAAGCCTTTCGCTAAGGCTGTTCTTGTGGAACTGGCAAAGGATATTTGGAAGCCCATAGAGAGCTATGGTGAAAAGGAAATATCTTCCGCTCAAAACTGGAAAGAAGCTTGAGAAACTGCTCTGTGTTGTGTTAATTCATCTCACAGAGTTACATCTTTCCCTTCAAGAAGCCTTTCGCTAAGGCTGTTCTTGTGGAACTGGCAAAGGGATATTTGGAAGCCCATAGAGAGCTATGGTGAAAAAGGAAATATCTTCCGTTCAAAACTGGAAAGAAGCTTTCTGAGAAACTGCTCTGTGTTCTGTTAATTCATCTCACAGAGTTACATCTTTCCCTTCAAGAAGCCTATCGCTAAGGCTGTTCTTGTGGAATTGGCAAAGGGATATATGGAAACCCATAGAGGGCTATAGTGAAAAAGGACATATCTTCCGTTGAAAACTGGAAAGAATCTTTCTGAGAAATTGCTCTGTGTTCTGTTAATTCATCTCACAGAGTTACATCTTTCCGTTCAAGAAGCCTTTCGCTAAGGCTGTTCTTGTGGAATTGGCAAAGGGATATTTGGAAGCCCATAGAAGGCTAAGGTGAAAAAGGAAATATCTTCCGTACAAAACTGGAAAGAAGCTTTCTGAGAAACTACTCTGTGTTCTGTTAATTCATCTCACAGAGTTACATCTTTCCTTCAAGAAGCCTTCGCTAAGGCTGTTCTTGTGGAATTGGCAAAGGATATTTTGAAGCCCATAGAGGGCTATGGTGAAGAAGGAAATATCTTCCGTTCAAAACTGGAAAGAAGCTTTCTGAGAAACTGCTCTGTGTTCTGTTAATTCATCTCACAGAGTTACATCTTTCCCTTCAAGAAGCCTTTCGCTAAGGCTGTTCTTGTGGAATTGGCAAAGGGATATTAGGAAGCCCATAGAGGACTATGATGAAAAAGGAAATATCTTCCGTTCAAAACTGGAGAGAAGCTTTCTGAGAAAGTGCTCTGTGTTCTGTTAATTCATCTCACAGAGTTACATCTTTCACTTCAAGAAGCCTTTCGGCCTTTCACTAAGGCTGTTCTTGTGGAATTGGCAAAGGGATATTTGGAAGCCCATAGAGGGCTATGGTGAAAAAGGAAATATCTTCCGTTCAAAACTGGAAAGCTTTCTGAAGAACTGATCTGTGTTCTGTTAATTCATCTCACAGAGTTACATCTTTCCCTTCAAGAAGCCATTCGCTAAGGCTGTTCTTGTGGAATTGGCAAAGGGATATTTGGAAGCCCATAGAAGGCTACGGTGAAAAAGGAAATATCTTCCGTACAAAACTGGAAAGAAGCTTTCTGAGAAACTGCTCTGTGTTCTGTTAATTCATCTCACAGAGTTACATCTTTCCCTTCAAGAAGCCTTTCGCTAAGGCTGTTCTTGTGGAATTGGCAAAGGGATATTTTGAAGCCCATAGAGGGCTATGGTGAAGAAGGAAATATCTTCCGTTCAAAACTGGAAAGAAGCTTTCTGAGAAACTGCTGTGTGTTCTGTTAATTCATCTCACAGAGTTACATCTTTCCCTTCAAGAAGCCTTTCGCTAAGGCTGTTCTTGTGGAATTGGCAAAGGGATATTAGGAATCCCATAGAGGACTATGGTGAAAAAGGAAATATCTTCCGTTCAAAACTGGAAAGAAGCTTTCTGAGAAACTGCTCTGTGTTGTGTTAATTCATCTCACAGAGTTACATCTTTCCCTTCAAGAAGCCTTTCGCTAAGGCTGTTCTTGTGGAACTGGCAAAGGGATATTTGGAAGCCCATAGAGAGCTATGGTGAAAAAGGAAATATCTTCCGTTCAAAACTGGAAAGAAGCTTTCTGAGAAACTGCTGTGTGTTCTATTAATTCATCTCACAGAGTTACATCTTTGCCTTCAAGAAGCCTATCGCTAACTCTGTTCTTGTGGAATTGGCAAAGGGATATATGGAAACCCATAGAGGGCTATAGCGAAAAAGGACATATCTTCCGTTGAAAACTGGAAAGAAGCTTTCTGAGAAACTGCTCTGTGTTCTGTTAATTCATCTCACAGAGTTACATCTTTCCGTTCAAGAAGCCTTTCGCTAAGGCTGTTCTTGTGGAATTGGCAAAGGGATATTTGGAAGCCCATAGAGGGCTATGGTGAAAAAGGAAATATCTTCCGCACAAAACAGGAAAGAAGCTTTCTGAGAAACTACTCTGTGTTCTGTTAATTCATCTCACAAAGTTACATCTTTCCCTTCAAGAACCCTTTCGCTAAGGCTGTTCTTGTGGAATTGGCAAAGGGATATTTTGAAGCCCATAGAGGGCTATGGGTAAGAAGGAAATATCTTCCGTTCAAAACTGGAAAGAAGCTTTCTGAGAAACTGCTGTGTGTTCTGTTAATTCATCTCACAGAGTTACATCTTTCCCTTCAAGAAGCCTTTCGCTAAGGCTGTTCTTGTGGAATTGGCAAAGGGATATTAGGAATCCCATAGAGGACTATGGTGAAAAAGGAAATATCTTCCGTTCAAAACTGGAAAGAAGCTTTCTGAAAAATTGATCTGTGTTCTGTTAATTCATCTCACAGAGTTACATCTTTCCCTTCAAGAATCCTTTCGCTAAGGCTGTTCTTGTGGAATTGGCAAAGGGATATTTGGAAGCCCATAGAGGGCTATGGTGAAAAAGGAAATATCTTCCGTTCAAAACTTGAAAGAAGCTTTCTGAGAAACTGCTCTGTGTTCTGTTAATTCATCTCACAGAGTTACATCTTTCCCTTCAAGAAGCCTTTCGCTAAGGCTGTTCTTGTGGAATTGGCAAAGGGATATTTGGAAGCCCATAGAGGGCTATGGTGAAAAAGGAAATATCTTCCGTTCAAAACTGGAAAGAAGCTTTCTGAGAAACTGCTCTGTGTTCTGTTAATTCATCTCACAGAGTTACATCTTTCCCTTCAAGAAGCCTATCGCTAAGGCTGTTCTTGTATAATTGGCAAAGGGATATATGGAAGCCTATAGAGGGCTATAGTGAAAAAGGAAATATCTTCCGTTCAAAACTGGAAAGAAGCTTTCTGAGAAACTGCTCTGTGTTCTGTTAATTCATCTCACAGAGTTACATCTTTCCCTTCAAGAAGCCTTTTGCTAAGGCTGTTCTTGTGGAATTGGCAAGGAGATATTTGGAAGCCCATAGAAGGCTGCGGTGAAAAAGGAAATATCTTCCGTACAAAACTGGAAAGAAGCTTTCTGAGAAACTGCTGTGTGTTCTATTAATTCATCTCACAGAGTTACATCTTTCTCTTCAAGAAGCCTTTCGCTAAGGCTGTTCTTGTGGAATTGGCAGAGATATTTGGAAGCCCATAGAGGGCTATGGTGAAAAAAAATATCTTCCGTTCAAAACTGGAAAGAAGCTTTCTGAGAAACTGCTCTGTGTTCTGTTAATTCATCTCACAGAGTTTCATCTTTCACTTCAAGAAGCCTTTCGCTAAGGCTGTTCTTGTGGAATTGGCAAAGGGATATTTGGAAGCCCATAGAGGACTATGGTGAAAAAGGAAATATCTTCCGCTCAAAACTGGAAAGCTTTCTGAAGAACTGATCTGTGTTCTGTTAATTCATCTCACAGAGTTACATCTTTCCCTTCAAGAAGCCATTCGCTAAGGCTGTTCTTGTGGAATTGGCAAAGGGTTATTTGGAAGCCCATAGAAGGCTGCGGTGAAAAAGGAAATATCTTCCGTCAAAACTGGAAAGAAGCTTTCTGAGAAACTGCTGTGTGTTCTGTTAATTCATCTCACAGAGTTACATCTTTCCTTCAAGAAGCCTTTCACTAAGGCTGTTCTTGTGGAATTGGCAGAGAGATATTTGGAAGCCCATAGAGGGCTATGGTGAAAAAAAATATCTTCCGTTCAAAACTGGAAAGAAGCTTTCTGAGAAACTGCTCTGTGTTCTGTTAATTCATCTCACAGAGTTACATCTTTCCTTCAAAAGCCTTTCGCTAAGGCTGTTCTTGTGGAATTGGCAAAGGATATTTGGAAGCCCATAGAGGGCTATGGTGAAAAAAAATATCTTCCGTTCAAAACTGGAAAAGCTTTCTGAGAAACTGCTCTGTGTTCTGTTAATTCATCTCACAGAGTTACATCTTTCCTTCAAGAAGCCTTTCGCTAAGGCTGTTCTTGTGGAATTGGCAAGGGATATTTGGAAGCCCATAGAGGGCTATGGTGAAAAAGGAAATATCTTCCGTTCAAAACTGGAAAGAAGCTTTCTGAGAAACTGCTCTGTGTTCTGTTAATTCATCTCACAGGTTACATCTTTCCTTCAAGAAGCCTTTCACTAAGGCTGTTCTTGTGGAATTGGCAAGGGATATTTGGAAGCCCATAGAGGGCTATAGTGAAAAGGAAATATCTTCCGTTCAAAACTGGAAGAAGCTTTCTGAGAAACTGCTCTGTGTTCTGTTAATTCATCTCACAGAGTTACATCTTTCCTTCAAGAAGCCTTTCGCTAAGGCTGTTCTTGTGGAATTAGCAAAGGGATATTTGGAAGCCCATAGAGGGCTATGGTGAAAAAAAATATCTTCCGTTCAAAACTGGAAAAGCTTTCTGAGAAACTGCTCTGTGTTCTGTTAATTCATCTCACAGAGTTACATCTTTCCTTCAAAGCCTTTCGCTAAGGCTGTTCTTGTGGAATTAGCAAGGGATATTTGGAAGCCCATAGAAGGCTGCGGTGAAAAAGGAAATATCTTCCGTTCAAAACTGGAAAGCTTTCTGAGAAACTGCTCTGTGTTCTGTTAATTCATCTCACAGAGTTACATCTTTCCTTCAAGAAGCCTTTCGCTAAGGCTGTTCTTGTGGAATTAGCAAAGGATATTTGGAAGCCCATAGAGGGCTATGGTGAAAAAGGAAATATCTTCCGTTCAAAACTGGAAAGCTTTCTGAAGAACTGATCTGTGTTCTGTTAATTCATGTCACAGAGTTACATCTTTCCCTTCAAGAAGCCATTCGCTAAGGCTGTTCTTGTGGAATTGGCAAAGGGTTATTTGGAAGCCCATAGAAGGCTGCGGTGAAAAAGGAAATATCTTCCGTACAAAACTGGAAAGAAGCTTTCTGAGAAACTGCTGTGTGTTCTGTTAATTCATCTCACAGAGTTACATCTTTCCCTTCAAGAAGCCTTTCACTAAGGCTGTTCTTGAAGAATTGGCAAAGACATATTTGGAAGCCCATAGAGGGCTATGGTGAAAAAAAAAATATCTTCCGTTCAAAACTGGAGAGAAGCTTTCTGAGAAAGTGCTCTGTGTTCTGTTAATTCATCTCACAGAGTTACATCTTTTACTTCAAGAAGCCTTTCGCTAAGGCTGTTCTTGTGGAATTGGCAAAGGGATATTTGGAAGCCCATAGAGGGCTATGGTGAAAAAGGAAATATCTTCCGTTCAAAACTGGAAAGAAGCTTTCTGAAGAACTGATCTGTGTTCTGTTAATTCATCTCACAGAGTTACATCTTTACCTTCAAGAAGCCATTCGCTAATGCTGTTCTTGTGGAATTGGCAAAGGGATATTTGGAAGCCCATAGAAGGCTACGGTGAAAAAGGAAATATCTTCCGCACAAAACAGGAAAGAAGCTTTCTGAGAAACTACTCTGTGTTCTGTTAATTCATCTCACAAAGTTACATCTTTCCCTTCAAGAACCCTTTCGCTAAGGCTGTTCTTGTGGAATTGGCAAAGGGATATTTTGAAGTCCATAGAGGGCTATGGGTAAGAAGGAAATATCTTCCGTTCAAAACTGGAAAGAAGCTTTCTGAGAAACTGCTCTGTGTTGTGTTAATTCATCTCACAGAGTTCCATCTTTCCCTTCAAGAAGCCTTTCGCTAAGCCTGTTCTTATGGAACTGGCAAAGGGATATTTGGAAGCCCATAGAGAGCTATGGTGAAAAAGGAAATATCTTCCGTTCAAAACTGGAAAGAAGCTTTCTGAGAAACTGCTCTGTGTTCTGTTAATTCATCTCACAGAGTTACATCTTTCCCTTCAAGAAGCCTATCGCTAAGGCTGTTCTTGTGGA
Organism: Erythrocebus patas; assembly: GCA_023783455.1. NCBI lineage: Eukaryota > Metazoa > Chordata > Mammalia > Primates > Cercopithecidae > Erythrocebus > Erythrocebus patas. Next base: position 12,932 of record JAKFHT010001390.1, on the reverse strand, counting down.
ATTGGCAAAGGGATATATGGAAACCCATAGAGGGCTATAGTGAAAAAGGACATATCTTCCGTTGAAAACTGGAAAGAATCTTTCTGAGAAATTGCTCTGTGTTCTGTTAATTCATCTCACAGAGTTACATCTTTCCGTTCAAGAAGCCTTTCGCTAAGGCTGTTCTTGTGGAATTGGCAAAGGGATATTTGGAAGCCCATAGAAGGCTAAGGTGAAAAAGGAAATATCTTCCGCACAAAACTGGAAAGAAGCTTTCTGAGAAACTACTCTGTGTTCTGTTAATTCATCTCACAGAGTTACATCTTTCCCTTCAAGAAGCCTTTCGCTAAGGCTGTTCTTGTGGAATTGGCAAAGGGATATTTTGAAGCCCATAGAGGGCTATGGTGAAGAAGGAAATATCTTCCGTTCAAAACTGGAAAGAAGCTTTCTGAGAAACTGCTGTGTGTTCTGTGAATTCATCTCACAGAGTTACATCTTTCCCTTCAAGAAGCCTTTCGCTAAGGCTGTTCTTGTGGAATTGGCAAAGGGATATTAGGAAGCCCATAGAGGACTATGATGAAAAAGGAAATATCTTCCGTTCAAAACTGGAGAGAAGCTTTCTGAGAAAGTGCTCTGTGTTCTGTTAATTCATCTCACAGAGTTACATCTTTCACTTCAAGAAGCCTTTCGGCCTTTCACTAAGGCTGTTCTTGTGGAATTGGCAAAGGGATATTTGGAAGCCCATAGAGGGCTATGGTGAAAAAGGAAATATCTTCCGTTCAAAACTGGAAAGCTTTCTGAAGAACTGATCTGTGTTCTGTTAATTCATCTCACAGAGTTACATCTTTCCCTTTAAGAAGCCATTCGCTAAGGCTGTTCTTGTGGAATTGGCAAAGGGATATTTGGAAGCCCATAGAAGGCTGCGGTGAAAAAGGAAATATCTTCCGTACAAAACTGGAAAGAAGCTTTCTGAGAAACTGCTCTGTGTTCTGTTAATTCATCTCACAGAGTTACATCTTTCCCTTCAAGAAGCCTTTCGCTAAGGCTGTTTTTGTGGTATTGGCAAAGGGATATTTTGAAGCCCATAGAGGGCTATGGTGAAGAAGGAAATATCTTCCGTTCAAAACTGGAAAGAAGCTTTCTGAGAAACTGCTGTGTGTTCTGTTAATTCATCTCACAGAGTTACATCTTTCCCTTCAAGAAGCCTTTCGCTAAGGCTGTTCTTGTGGAATTGGCAAAGGGATATTAGGAATCCCATAGAGGACTATGGTGAAAAAGGAAATATCTTCCGTTCAAAACTGGAAAGAAGCTTTCTGAGAAACTGCTCTGTGTTGTGTTAATTCATCTCACAGAGTTACATCTTTCCCTTCAAGAAGCCTTTCGCTAAGGCTGTTCTTGTGGAACTGGCAAAGGGATATTTGGAAGCCCATAGAGAGCTATGGTGAAAAAGGAAATATCTTCCGTTCAAAACTGGAAAGAAGCTTTCTGAGAAACTGCTGTGTGTTCTATTAATTCATCTCACAGAGTTACATCTTTGCCTTCAAGAAGCCTATCGCTAACTCTGTTCTTGTGGAATTGGCAAAGGGATATATGGAAACCCATAGAGGGCTATAGCGAAAAAGGACATATCTTCCGTTGAAAACTGGAAAGAAGCTTTCTGAGAAACTGCTCTGTGTTCTGTTAATTCATCTCACAGAGTTACATCTTTCCGTTCAAGAAGCCTTTCGCTAAGGCTGTTCTTGTGGAATTGGCAAAGGGATATTTGGAAGCCCATAGAAGGCTAAGGTAAAAAAGGAAATATCTTCCGCACAAAACAGGAAAGAAGCTTTCTGAGAACCTACTCTGTGTTCTGTTAATTCATCTCACAAAGTTACATCTTTCCCTTCAAGAACCCTTTCGCTAAGGCTGTTCTTGTGGAATTGGCAAAGGGATATTTTGAAGCCCATAGAGGGCTATGGGTAAGAAGGAAATATCTTCCGTTCAAAACTGGAAAGAAGCTTTCTGAGAAACTGCTGTGTGTTCTGTTAATTCATCTCACAGAGTTACATCTTTCCCTTCAAGAAGCCTTTCGCTAAGGCTGTTCTTGTGGAATTGGCAAAGGGATATTAGGAAGCCCATAGAGGACTATGGTGAAAAAGGAAATATCTTCCGTTCAAAACTGGAAAGAAGCTTTCTGAAAAATTGATCTGTGTTCTGTTAATTCATCTCACAGAGTTACATCTTTCCCTTCAAGAATCCTTTCGCTAAGGCTGTTCTTGTGGAATTGGCAAAGGGATATTTGGAAGCCCATAGAGGGCTATGGTGAAAAAGGAAATATCTTCCGTTCAAAACTGGAAAGAAGCTTTCTGAGAAACTGCTCTGTGTTCTGTTAATTCATCTCACAGAGTTACATCTTTCCCTTCAAGAAGCCTTTCGCTAAGGCTGTTCTTGTGGAATTGGCAAAGGATATTTGGAAGCCATAGAGGGCTATGGTGAAAAAGGAAATATCTTCCGTTCAAAACTGGAAAGAAGCTTTCTGAGAAACTGCTCTGTGTTCTGTTAATTCATCTCACAGAGTTACATCTTTCCCTTCAAGAAGCCTATCGCTAAGGCTGTTCTTGTGGAATTGGCAAAGGGATATATGGAAGCCTATAGAGGGCTATAGTGAAAAAGGAAATATCTTCCGTTCAAAACTGGAAAGAAGCTTTCTGAGAAACTGCTCTGTGTTCTGTTAATTCATCTCACACAGTTACATCTTTCCCTTCAAGAAGCCTTTCGCTACGGCTGTTCTTTTGGAATTGGCAAAGGGATATTTGGAAGCCCATAGAAGGCTACGTTGAAAAAGGAAATATCTTCCGTACAAAACTGGAAAGAAGCTTTCTGAGAAACTGCTCTGTGTTCTTTTAATTCATCTCACAGAGTTACATCTTTCTCTTCAAGAAGCCTTTCGCTAAGGCTGTTCTTGTGGAATTGGCAGAGAGATATTTGGAAGCCCATAGAGGGCTATGGTGAAAAAGGAAATATATTCCGTTCAAAACTGTAAAGAAGCTTTCTGAGAAACTGCTCTGTGTTCTGTTAATTCATCTCACAGAGTTTCATCTTTCACTTCAAGAAGCCTTTCGCTAATGCTGTTCTTGTGGAATTGGCAAAGGGATATTTCGAAGCCCATAGAGGGCTATTGAGAAAAAGGAAATATCTTCCGTTCAAAACTGGAAAGAAGCTTTCTGAGAAACTGCTCTGTGTTGTGTTAATTCATCTCACAGAGTTCCATCTTTCCCTTCAAGAAGCCTTTCGCTAAGCCTGTTCTTATGGAACTGGCAAAGGGATATTTGGAAGCCCATAGAGAGCTATGGTGAAAAAGGAAATATCTTCCGTTCAAAACTGGAAAGAAGCTTTCTGAGAAACTGCTCTGTGTTCTGTTAATTCATCTCACAGAGTTTCATCTTTCACTTCAAGAAGCCTTTCGCTAATGCTGTTCTTGTGGAATTGGCAAAGGGATATTTCGAAGCCCATAGAGGGCTATTGAGAAAAAGGAAATATCTTCCGTTCAAAACTGGAAAGAAGCTTTCTGAGAAACTGCTCTGTGTTGTGTTAATTCATCTCACAGAGTTCCATCTTTCCCTTCAAGAAGCCTTTCGCTAAGCCTGTTCTTATGGAACTGGCAAAGGGATATTTGGAAGCCCATAGAGAGCTATGGTGAAAAAGGAAATATCTTCCGTTCAAAACTGGAAAGAAGCTTTCTGAGAAACTGCTCTGTGTTCTGTTAATTCATCTCACAGAGTTACATCTTTCCCTTCAAGAAGCCTATCGCTAAGGCTGTTCTTGTGGAATTGGCAAAGGGATATATGGAAACCCATAGAGGGCTATAGTGAAAAAGGACATATCTTCCGTGGAAAACTGGAAAGAATCTTTCTGAGAAATTGCTCTGTGTTCTGTTAATTCATCTCACAGAGTTACATCTTTCCGTTCAAGAAGCCTTTCGCTAAGGCTGTTCTTGTGGAATTGGCAAAGGATATTTGGAAGCCCATAGAAGGCTAAGGTGAAAAAGGAAATATCTTCCGTTCAAAACTGGAAAGAAGCTTTCTGAGAAACTACTCTGTGTTCTGTTAATTCATCTCACAGAGTTACATCTTTCCTTCAAGAAGCCTTTCGCTAAGGCTGTTCTTGTGGAATTGGCAAAGGATATTTGGAAGCCCATAGAGGGCTATGGTGAAAAAGGAAATATCTTCCGTTCAAAACTGGAAAGAAGCTTTCTGAGAAACTGCTGTGTGTTCTGTGAATTCATCTCACAGAGTTACATCTTTCCCTTCAAGAAGCCTTTCGCTAAGGCTGTTCTTGTGGAATTGGCAAAGGGATATTAGGAAGCCCATAGAGGACTATGATGAAAAAGGAAATATCTTCCGTTCAAAACTGGAGAGAAGCTTTCTGAGAAAGTGCTCTGTGTTCTGTTAATTCATCTCACAGAGTTACATCTTTCACTTCAAGAAGCCTTCCGGCCTTTCACTAAGGCTGTTCTTGTGGAATTGGCAAAGGGATATTTGGAAGCCCATAGAGGGCTATGGTGAAAAAGGAAATATCTTCCGTTCAAAACTGGAAAGCTTTCTGAAGAACTGATCTGTGTTCTGTTAATTCATCTCACAGAGTTACATCTTTCCCTTCAAGAAGCCATTCGCTAAGGCTGTTCTTGTGGAATTGGCAAAGGGATATTTGGAAGCCCATAGAGGCTATGGTGAAAAAGGAAATATCTTCCGTTCAAAACTGGAAAGAAGCTTTCTGAGAAACTGCTCTGTGTTCTGTTAATTCATCTCACAGAGTTACATCTTTCCCTTCAAGAAGCCTTTCGCTAAGGCTGTTCTTGTGGAATTGGCAAAGGATATTTTGAAGCCCATAGAGGGCTATGGTGAAGAAGGAAATATCTTCCGTTCAAAACTGGAAAGAAGCTTTCTGAGAAACTGCTGTGTGTTCTGTTAATTCATCTCACAGAGTTACATCTTTCCCTTCAAGAAGCCTTTCGCTAAGGCTGTTCTTGTGGAATTGGCAAAGGGATATTTGGAAGCCCATAGAGGACTATGGTGAAAAAGGAAATATCTTCCGTTCAAAACTGGAAAGAAGCTTTCTGAGAAACTGCTCTGTGTTGTGTTAATTCATCTCACAGAGTTACATCTTTCCCTTCAAGAAGCCTTTCGCTAAGGCTGTTCTTGTGGAACTGGCAAAGGATATTTGGAAGCCCATAGAGATCTATGGTGAAAAAGGAAATATCTTCCGTTCAAAACTGGAAAGAAGCTTTCTGAGAAACTGCTCTGTGTTCTGTTAATTCATCTCACAGAGTTACATCTTTCCCTTCAAGAAGCCTTTCGCTAACTCTGTTCTTGTGGAATTGGCAAAGGGATATATGGAAACCCATAGAGGGCTATAGTGAAAAAGGACATATCTTCCGTTGAAAACTGGAAAGAAGCTTTCTGAGAAACTGCTCTGTGTTCTGTTAATTCATCTCACAGAGTTACATCTTTCCCTTCAAGAAGCCTTTCGCTCAGGCTGTTCTTGTGGAACTGGCAAAGGGATATTTGGAAGCCCATAGAGAGCTATGGTGAAAAAGGAAATATCTTCCGTTCAAAACTGGAAAGAAGCTTTCTGAGAAACTGCTCTGTGTTCTGTTAATTCATCTCACAGAGTTACATCTTTCCCTTCAAGAAGCCTTTCGCTAAGGCTGTTCTTGTGGAATTGGCAAAGAGATATTTGGAAGCCCATAGAGGGCTATGGTGAAAAAGGAAATATCTTCCGTTCAAAACTGGAGAGAAGCTTTCTGAGAAAGTGCTCTGTGTTCTGTTAATTCATCTCACAGAGTTACATCTTTCACTTCAAGAAGCCTTTCGCTAAGGCTGTTCTTGTGGAATTGGCAAAGGGATATTTGGAAGCCCATAGAAGGCTACGGTGAAAAAGGAAATATCTTCCGTACAAAACTGGAAAGAAGCTTTCTGAGAAACTGCTCTGTGTTCTGTTAATTCATCTCACAGAGTTACATCTTTCCCTTCAAGAAGCCTATCGCTAAGGCTGTTCTTGTGGAATTGGCAAAGGGATATATGGAAACCCATAGAGGGCTATAGTGAAAAAGGACATATCTTCCGTTGAAAACTGGAAAGAATCTTTCTGAGAAATTGCTCTGTGTTCTGTTAATTCATCTCACAGAGTTACATCTTTCCGTTCAAGAAGCCTTTCGCTAAGGCTGTTCTTGTGGAATTGGCAAAGGGATATTTGGAAGCCCATAGAAGGCTAAGGTGAAAAAGGAAATATCTTCCGCACAAAACTGGAAAGAAGCTTTCTGAGAAACTACTCTGTGTTCTGTTAATTCATCTCACAGAGTTACATCTTTCCCTTCAAGAAGCCTTTCGCTAAGGCTGTTCTTGTGGAATTGGCAAAGGGATATTTGGAAGCCCATAGAAGGCTAAGGTGAAAAAGGAAATATCTTCCGCAAAACTGGAAAGAAGCTTTCTGAGAAACTGCTCTGTGTTCTGTTAATTCATCTCACAGAGTTACATCTTTCCCTTCAAGAAGCCTTTCGATAAGGCTGTTCTTGTGGAATTGGCAAAGGATATTTGGAAGCCCATAGAAGGCTAGTGAAAAGGAAATATCTTCCGATCAAAACTGGAAAGAAGCTTTCTGAGAAACTGCTCTGTGTTCTGTTAATTCATCTCACAGAGTTACATCTTTCCTTCAAGAAGCCTTTCGCTAAGGCTGTTCTTGTGGAATTGGCAAAGGATATTTGGAAGCCCTTAGAGGGCTATGGTGAAAAGGAAATATCTTCCGCAAAACTGGAAAGAAGCTTGAGAAATTGCTCTGTGTTCTGTTAATTCATCTCACAGAGTTACATCTTTCCCTTCAAGAAGCCTTTCGCTAAGGCTGTTCTTGTGGAATTGGCAAAGGGATATATGGAAGCCCATAGAGGGCTATAGTGAAAAAGGAAATATCTTCCGTTCAAAACTGGAAAGAAGCTTTCTGAGAAACTGCTCTGTGTTCTGTTAATTCATCTCACAGAGTTACATCTTTCCCTTCAAGAAGCCTTTCGCTAAGGCTGTTCTTTTGGAATTGGCAAAGGGATATTTGGAAGCCCATAGAAGGCTACGTTGAAAAAGGAAATATCTTCCGTACAAAACTGGAAAGAAGCTTTCTGAGAAACTGCTCTGTGTTCTGTTAATTCATCTCACAGAGTTACATCTTTCTCTTCAAGAAGCCTTTCGCTAAGGCTGTTCTTGTGGAATTGGCAGAGAGATATTTGGAAGCCCATAGAGGGCTATGGTGAAAAAGGAAATATATTCCGTTCAAAACTGGAGAGAAGCTTTCTGAGAAAGTGCTCTGTGTTCTGTTAATTCATCTCACAGAGTTACATCTTTCACTTCAAGAAGCCTTTCGCTAAGGCTGTTCTTGTGGACTTGGCAAAGGGATATTTGGAAGCCCATAGAGGGCTATGGTGAAAAAGGAAATATCTTCCCTTCAAAACTGGAAAGCTTTCTGAAGAACTGATCTGTGTTCTCTTAATTCATCTCACAGAGTTACATCTTTCCCTTCAAGAAGCCATTCGCTGAGGCTGTTCTTGTGGAATTGGCAAAGGGATATTTGGAAGCCCATAGAAGGCTGCGGTGAAAAAGGAAATATCTTCCGTACAAAACTGGAAAGAAGCTTTCTGAGAAACTGCTCTGTGTTCTGTTAATTCATCTCACAGAGTTACATCTTTCCCTTCAAGAAGCCTTTCGCTAAGGCTGTTCTTGTGGAATTGGCAAAGGGATATTTTGAAGCCCATAGAGGGCTATGGTGAAGAAGGAAATATCTTCCGTTCAAAACTGGAAAGAAGCTTTCTGAGAAACTGCTGTGTGTTCTGTGAATTCATCTCACAGAGTTACATCTTTCCCTTCAAGAAGCCTTTCGCTAAGGCTGTTCTTGTGGAATTGGCAAAGGGATATTAGGAAGCCCATAGAGGACTACGATGAAAAAGGAAATATCTTCCGTTCAAAACTGGAGAGACGCTTTCTGAGAAAGTGCTCTGTGTTCTGTTAATTCATCTCACAGAGTTACATCTTTCACTTCAAGAAGCCTTTCGCTAAGGCTGTTCTTGTGGAATTGGCAAAGGGATATTTGGAAGCCCATAGAGGCTATGGTGAAAAGGAAATATCTTCCGTTCAAAACTGGAAAGCTTTCTGAAGAACTGATCTGTGTTCTGTTAATTCATCTCACAGAGTTACATCTTTCCTTCAAGAAGCCTTTCGCTAAGGCTGTTCTTTGGAATTGGCAAAGGGATATTTGGAAGCCCATAGAAGGCTATGGTGAAAAGGAAATATCTTCCGTACAAAACTGGAAAGAAGCTTTCTGAGAAACTGCTCTGTGTTCTTTTAATTCATCTCACAGAGTTACATCTTTCTCTTCAAGAAGCCTTTCGCTAAGGCTGTTCTTGTGGAATTGGCAGAGAGATATTTGGAAGCCCATAGAGGGCTATGGTGAAAAAGGAAATATATTCCGTTCAAAACTGGAAAGAAGCTTTCTGAGAAACTGCTCTGTGTTCTGTTAATTCATCTCACAGAGTTTCATCTTTCACTTCAAGAAGCCTTTCGCTAAGGCTGTTCTTGTGGAATTGGCAAAGGGATATTTGGAAGCCCATAGAGGGCTATGGTGAAAAAGGAAATATCTTCCGTTCAAAACTGGAAAGCTTTCTGAAGAACTGATCTGTGTTCTGTTAATTCATCTCACAGAGTTACATCTTTCCTTCAAGAAGCCTTCGCCAAGGCTGTTCTTGTGGAATTGGCAAGGGTTATTTGGAAGCCCATAGAAGGCTGCGGTGAAAAAGGAAATATCTTCCGTACAAAACTGGAAAGAAGCTTTCTGAGAAACTGCTGTGTGTTCTGTTAATTCATCTCACAGAGTTACATCTTTCCCTTCAAGAAGCCTTTCACTAAGGCTGTTCTTGAAGAATTGGCAAAGACATATTTGGAAGCCCATAGGGCAATGGTGAAAAAATATCTTCCGTTCAAAACTGGAGAAGCTTTCTGAGAAAGTGCTCTGTGTTCTGTTAATTCATCTCACAGAGTTACATCTTTACTTCAAGAAGCCTTTCGCTAAGGCTGTTCTTGTGGAATTAGCAAAGGGATATTTGGAAGCCCATAGAGGGCTATGGTGAAAAATATCTTCCGTTCAAAACTGGAAAGAAGCTTTCTGAAGAACTGATCTGTGTTGTGTTAATTCATCTCACAGAGTTACATCTTTACCTTCAAGAAGCCATTCGCTAAGGCTGTTCTTGTGGAATTGGCAAGGAAATATCTTCCGTTCAAAACTGGAAAGAAGCTTTCTGAAAAATTGATCTGTGTTCTGTTAATTCATCTCACAGAGTTTCATCTTTCACTTCAAGAAGCCTTTCGCTAAGGCTGTTCTTGTGGAATTGGCAAAGGGATATTTGGAAGCCCATAGAGGGCTATGGTGAAAAAGGAAATATCTTCCGTTCAAAACTGGAAAGAAGCTTTCTGAAGAACTGATCTGTGTTCTGTTAATTCATCTCACAGAGTTACATCTTTACCTTCAAGAAGCCATTCGCTAAGGCTGTTCTTGTGGAATTGGCAAAGGGATATTTGGAAGCCCATAGAAGGCTACGTTGAAAAAGGAAATATCTTCCGTACAAAACTGGAAAGAAGCTTTCTGAGAAACTGCTCTGTGTTCTGTAAATTCATCTCACAGAGTTACATCTTTCCCTTCAAGTAGCCTTTCGCTAAGGCTGTTCTTGTGGAATTGGCAAAGGGATATTTGGAAGCCCATAGAGGGCTACGGTGAAGAAGGAAATATCTTCCGTTCAAAACTGGAAAGAAGCTTTCTGAGAAACTGCTCTGTGTTCTGTTAATTCATCTCACAGAGTTACATCTTTCCCTACTAGAGGCCTTTCGCTAAGGCTGTTCTTGTGGAATTGGCAAAGGGATATTTGGAAGCCCGTAGAGCGCTATAGTGAAAAAGGAAATATCTTCCGTTCAAAACTGGAAAGAAGCTTTCTGAGAAACTGCTCTGTGTTCTGTTAATTCATCTCACAGAGTTACATCTTTCCCTTCAAGAAGGCTTTCGCTAAGGCTGTTCTTGTGGAATTGGCAAAGGGATATTTGGAAGCCCTTAGAGGGGTATGGTGAAAAAGGAAATATCTTCCGTTCAAAACTGGAAAGAAGGTTTCTGAGAAACTGCTCTGTGTTCTGTTACTTCATCTCAAAGAGTTACATATTTCCCATCAAGAAGCCTTTCGCTAAGGCTGTTCTTGTGGAATTGGCAAAGGGATATTTGGAAGCCCATAGAGGGCTATGGTGAAAAAGGAAATATCTTCCGTTCAAAACTGGAAAGAAGCTTTCTGAGAAACTGCTCTGTGTTCTGTTAATTCATCTCACAGAGTTACATCTTTCCCTTCAAGAAGCCTTTCGCTCAGGCTGTTCTTGTGGAACTGGCAAAGGATATTTGGAAGCCCATAGAGCTATGGTGAAAAAAAATATCTTCCGTTCAAAACTGGAAAGAAGCTTTCTGAGAAACTGCTCTGTGTTCTGTTAATTCATCTCACAGAGTTACATCTTTCCTTCAAGAAGCCTTTCGCTAAGGCTGTTCTTGTGGAATTGGCAAAGGGATATTTGGAAGCCCATAGGCGGCGTTGAAAAAGGAAATATCTTCCGCTCAAAACTGGAAAGAAGCTTTCTGAGAAACTGCTCTGTGTTCTGTTAATTCATCTCACAGAGTTACATCTTTCCCTTCAAGAAGCCTTTCGCTAAGGCTGTTCTTGTGGAATTGGCAAAGGGATATTTGAAGCCCATAGAGGGCTATGGTGAAAAAGGAAATATCTTCCGTTCAAAACTGGAAAGAAGCTTTCTGAGAAACTGCTCTGTGTTCTGTTAATTCATCTCACAGAGTTACATCTTTCCTTCAAGAAGCCTTTCGCTAAGGCTGTTCTTGTGGAATTGGCAAAGGGATATTTGGAAACCCATAGAGGGCTATAGTGAAAAAGGACATATCTTCCGTTGAAAACTGGAAAGAAGCTTTCTGAGAAACTGCTCTGTGTTCTGTTAATTCATCTCACAGAGTTACATCTTTCCCTTCAAGAAGCCTTTCGCTAAGGCTGTTCTTGTGGAATTGGCAAAGGGATATTTGGAGCCCATAGAGGGCTATGGTGAAAAAGGAAATATCTTCCGACAAAACTGGAAAGAAGCTTGAGAAACTGCTCTGTGTTCTGTTAATTCATCTCACAGAGTTACATCTTTCCTTTAAAAGAAGCCTTTCGCTAAGGCTGTTCTTGTGGAATTGGCAAAGGATATTTGGAAGCCCATAGAAGGCTATGCGTGAAAAGGAAAAATCTTCCGCTCACAAACTGGAAAGAAGCTTGAGAAACTGCTCTGTGTTCTGTTAATTCATCTCACAGAGTTACATCTTTCCCTTCAAGAAGCCTTTCGCTAAGGCTGTTCTTGTGGAATTGGCAAAGAGATATTTGGAAGCCCATAGAGGGCTATGGTGAAAAAGGAAATATCTTCCGTTCAAAACTGGAGAGAAGCTTTCTGAGAAAGTGCTCTGTGTTCTGTTAATTCATCTCACAGAGTTACATCTTTCACTTCAAGAAGCCTTTCGCTAAGGCTCTTCATGTGGAATTGGCAAAGGGATATTTGGAAGCCCATAGAAGGCTACGGTGAAAAAGGAAATATCTTCCGTACAAAACTGGAAAGAAGCTTTCTGAGAAACTGCTCTGTGTTCTGTTAATTCATCTCACAGAGTTACATCTTTCCCTTCAAGAAGCCTATCGCTAAGGCTGTTCTTGTGGAATTGGCAAAGGGATATATGGAAACCCATAGAGGGCTATGGTGAAAAAGGAAATATCTTCCGTTCAAAACTGGAAAGAAGCTTTCTGAGAAACTGCTCTGTGTTCTGTTAATTCATCTCACAGAGTTACATCTTTCCCTTCAAGAAGCCTTTCGCTAAGGCTGTTCTTGTGGAATTGGCAAAGGATATTTGGAAGCCCATAGAGGCTATGGTGAAAAAGGAAATATCTTCCGTTCAAAACTGGAAAAAGCTTTCTGAGAAACTACTCTGTGTTCTGTTAATTCATCTCACAGAGTTACATCTTTCCCTTCAAGAAGCCTTCGCTAAGGCTGTTCTTGTGGAATTGGCAAGGGATATTTGAAGCCCATAGAGGCTATGGTGAAGAAGGAAATATCTTCCGTTCAAAACTGGAAAGAAGCTTTCTGAGAAACTGCTGTGTGTTCTGTGAATTCATCTCACAGAGTTACATCTTTCCCTTCAAGAAGCCTTTCGCTAAGGCTGTTCTTGTGGAATTGGCAAAGGGATATTAGGAAGCCCATAGAGGACTACGATGAAAAAGGAAATATCTTCCGTTCAAAACTGGAGAGACGCTTTCTGAGAAAGTGCTCTGTGTTCTGTTAATTCATCTCACAGAGTTACATCTTTCACTTCAAGAAGCCTTTCGGCCTTTCACTAAGGCTGTTCTTGTGGAATTGGCAAAGGGATATTAGGAAGCCCATAGAGGGCTATGGTGAAAAAGGAAATATCTTCCGTTTAAAACTGGAAAGCTTTGTGAAGAACTGATCTGTGTTCTGTTAATTCATCTCACGGAGTTACATCTTTCCCTTCAAGAAGCCATTCGCTAAGGCTGTTCTTGTGGAATTGGCAAAGAAATATTTGGAAGCCCATAGAAGGTCATGTGAAAAGGAAATATCTTCCGTACAAAACTGGAAAGAAGCTTTCTGAGAAACTGCTCTGTGTTCTGTTAATTCATCTCACAGTGTTACATCTTTCCCTTCAAGAACCCTTTCGCTAAGGCTGTTCTTGTGGTATTGGCAAAGGGATATTTTGAAGCCCATAGAGGGCTATGGTGAAGAAGGAAATATCTTCCGTTCAAAACTGGAAAGAAGCTTGAGAAACTGCTGTGTGTTCTGTGAATTCATCTCACAGAGTTACATCTTTCCTTC
>JAKFHT010001389.1:0-30502 GCA_023783455.1 Erythrocebus patas | reverse complement strand
TAACGGAACACAGAGCAGTTTCTCAGAAAGCTTCCTTCCAGTTTTGAGCGGAAGATATTTCCTTTATCACCATACCCTCTATGGGCTTCCAAATATCCTTTGCCAATTCCACAAGAAGAGCCTTAGCGAAAGGCTTCTTGAAGAAAGATGTAACTCTGTGACATGAATTAACAGAACACAGAGCAGTTTCTCAGAAAGCTTCTTTCCGGTTTTGAGCGGAAGATATTTTTTTCACCATAGCCCTTTATGGGCTTCCTAATATCTTTGCCAATTCCACAAGAACAGCCTTAGCGAAAGGCTTCTTGAAGGGAAAGATGTAACTCTGTGAGATGAATTAACAGAACACAGAGCGTTTCTCAGAAAGCTTCTTTCCAGTTTTGAACAGAAGATATTTCCTTTTTCACCATAGACCTCTAAAGGCTTACAAATATCCCTTTGCCAATTCCACAAGAACAACCTTAGCGGAAGGCTTCTTGAAGGGAAAGATGTAACTCTGTGAGATGAAATAAAAGGACACAAAGCAGTTTCTCAGAAAGCTTCTTTCCAGTTTTGAACGGAAGATATTTCCTTTTTCACCATAGCCCTCTAAGGGCTTCCAAACATCCCTTTGCCAATTCCACAAGAACAGCCTTAGGGAAAGGCTTCTTCAAGGGAAAGATGTAACTCTGTGAGATGAATTAAAAGAACACGGAGCAGTTTCTAAGAAAGCTTCTTTCTGGTTTTGAACGGAAGATATTTCCTTTTTCACCATAGCTCTTTATGGGCTTCCTAATATAACGTTGCCAATTCCACAAGAACAGCCTTAGCGAAAGGCTTCTTGAATGGACAGATGTAACACTGTGAGATGAATTAAAAGAACACAGAGTAGTTTCTCAGAAAGCTTCTTTCCAGTTTTCAACGGAAGATATTTTTTCCCATAGGCCTCAATGGCTCCAAATGTCCTTCACAGATTCTACAAAAGAGTGTTTCCAACTGCTGAATCAAAAGAAAGTTTAACTCTGTGAGATGAATCCACACATCACAAAGCAGTTTCACAGATATTCTTTTCTAGTTTTTATCTGGGATATTCTTTTCACCATAGGCCTCAAAGGGCTCCAAATGTCCCTTCACAGATTCTACAAAGTGTTTGAAATGCTGAATCAAAAGAATTTAATTTGTGAGATGAATCACACAAAAAGCAGTTTCACAGATAGCTTCTTTCTAGTTTTTATCTGGGATATTCTGTTTTTCACATAGGCCTCAATGCTCAAATGTCCTTCACAGATTCTACAAAAGAGTGTTTCCAACCTGAATCAAAAGAAAGGTTTAACTCTGTGAGATGAATCCACACACAAAGCAGTTTCACAGATAGCTTCTTTCTAGTTTTTATCTGGGGATATTCGGTTTTTCCCATAGGCCTCAATGTTCCAAATGTCCTTCAGATTCTACAAAAAGTGTTTCCAACCTGCTGAATCAAAAGAAAGGTTTAACTCTGTGAAATGAATACAGACATCCCAAAAGCAGTTTCACAGAGCGATTTTTTCTAGTTTTAACTGGGGATATTCAGTTTTTCACCATAGGCCTCAATGGCTCCAAATGTCCTTCACAGATTCTAAAAAGAGTGTTTCCAACTGAATGAAAACAAAGGTTTAACTCGAGATGAATCCACACATCACAAAGCAGTTTCAAGATAGCTTCTTTCTAGTTTTTCTCTGATATTCTGTTTTCACTAGGCCTAAATGGGCTCCAAATGTCCTTCAGATTCTACAAAAAGTGTTTCCAACCTGCTGAATCAAAAGAAGGTTTAACTCTGTGAGATGAATCCACACATCACAAAGCAGTTTCACAGATTCTTTTCTAGTTTTTATCTGGGGATATTCAGTTTTTTCCCATAGGCCTCAATGGCTCCAAATGTCCTTCAGATTCTACAAAAGAGTGTTTCCAACCTGCTGAATCAAAAGAAAGGTTTAACTCTGTGAGATGAATCCACACATCACAGCAGTTTCACAGATAGCTTCTTTTTTATCTGGGGATATTTATTTTTCACATAGGCCAAGGGCTCCAAATGTCCTTGCAGATTCCAAAGAGAACCCAACTGCTGAATCAAAAGAAGTTTAACTCTGTGAGATGAATCCACATCACAAAGCAGTTTCACATAGCTTCTTCTTTTTATCTGGATATTTATTTTTCATAGGCCTCAATGGCTCAAATGTCCTTCTCAGATTCTACAAAAGAGTTTTTCCATTGTTTTTTTAACTCAGATGAATCACACATCAAAAGCAGTTTCACAGATAGCTTCTTTCTAGTTTTTATCTGATATTCAGTTTTTTTTCACAGGCTCCAAATCCCTTGCAGATTCTAAAAAAGTGTTTCCAACTGCTGAATCAAAAGAAAGTTTAACTCTGTGAGATGAATCACATCACAAAGCAGTTTCACAGATAGCTTCTTTCTAGTTTTTATCTGGGGATATTCAGTTTTTCATATAGGCCTCAATGGCTCCCAAATGTCCTTCACAGATTCTACAAAAGAGTGTTTCCAACCTGCTGAATCAAAAGAAAGGTTTAACTGTGAGATGAATCCACATCAAAAAGTTTCACAGATAGCTTCTTTCTAGTTTTTATCTGGGGATATTCATTTTTCATAGCCTAATAAAATGTCCCTTCTTCACAGATTCTACAAAAGAGTGTTTCAACCTGCTGAATCAAGAAAGGTTTAACTCTGAGATGAATCCACATCACAAAGCAGTTTCACAGATAGCTTCTTTCTAGTTTTTATCTGGGGATATTCAGTTTTCATATAGGCCTCAATGGCTCCCAAATGTCCTTCACAGATTCTACAAAAGAGTGTTTCCAACCTGCTGAATCAAAAGAAAGGTTTAACTGTGAGATGAATCCACATCAAAAAGTTTCACAGATAGCTTCTTTCTAGTTTTTATCTGGGGATATTCATTTTTCATAGCCTAATAAAATGTCCCTTCTTCACAGATTCTACAAAAGAGTGTTTCAACCTGCTGAATCAAGAAAGGTTTAACTCTGAGATGAATCCACATCACAAAGCAGTTTCACAGATAGTTTCTTTCTAGTTTTATGGGATATTCTGTTTTTCACCATAGGCCTCAATGGCTCAAATGTCCTTCAGATTCTACAAAAGAGTGTTTCAACCTGTGAAAAAAAGTTTTAACTCTGTGAGATGAATCCACACATAAAGCAGTTTCACAGATAGCTTCTTCTTTTATTTGGATATTTCACATAGGCCAATGGCTCAAATGTCCTTCACAGATTCTAAAAAGAGTGTTTCCAATTGCTGAATCAAAAGAAAGGTTTAACTTGTGAGATGAATCCACACATCACAAGCAGTTTCACAGATAGCTTCTAGTTTTTATCTGGGGATATTCGTCCACAGGTCTAAATTTCAAATGTCTTCACAGATTAAAAGAGTGTTCCAACCTGCTGAATCAAAAGAAAGTTTAACTCTGTGAGATGAATCCACACACAGTTTCACAGATAGTTTCTTCTAGTTTTTATCTGGATATTTATTTTTCACATAGGCCTCAATGGGTAAAATGTCCTTCAGATTCTACAAGTGTTTCCAACCTGCTGAATGAAAAGAAAAGTTTTAACTCTGTGAGATGAATCCACACATCACAAAGCAGTTTCACAGATGTTTCTTTCTAGTTTTATGGGATATTCTTTTCATGCCTCAATGGCTCCCAAATGTCCTTCACAGATTCTAGAAGTTTTCCAACTGTTGAATCAAAAGAAAGGTTTAACTCTGTGAGATGAATCACACATCAAAAGCAGTTTCACAGATAGCTTTTCTAGTTTTTATCTGATATGGTTTTTCTATAGGCCTAATGGGCTCAAATGTATTTTTGCAGATTCTTCAAGAAGTGTTTCAACCTGCTGAATCAAAAGAAAATTTAACTCTGAGATGAATCACACACAAAGCAGTTTCTAGATAGTTTTCTGTATCTGGGATATCAGTTTTTCATAGATCTGGCAAATGTCCTTCAGATACAAAAGAGTGTTTCCAATCAAAAGAAAGGTTTTTAACTCTGTGAGATGAATCCACACATCACAAAGCAGTTTCACAGATTGTTTCTTTCTAGTTTTATCTGGGGATATTCTTTTCACTAGGCCTCAATGGCTCCCAAATGTCCTTTACAGATTCTAGAAGTTTTTCCAACTGCTGAATCAAAAGAAAGGTTTAACTCTGTGAGATGAATCTACATCAAAAAGTTTCACAGATAGCTTCTTTCTAGTTTTATCTGGATATGGTTTTTCACCATAGGCCTAATGGGCTCCAAATGTCTTTTCAGATTCCAAAAGTGTTTCCAACCTGCTGAATCAAAAGAAAATTTAACTCTGAGATGAATCACACATCACAAAGCAGTTTCACAGATAGCTTCTTCTTTTATCTGGGGATATCAGTTTTTCATATAGATCTGGGTCCCAAATGTCTTCAGATTCTAAAAAGAGTGTTTCCAACCTGCTGAATAGAAAAGGTTTAACTCTGTGAGATGAATCACATCAAAAGCAGTTTCACAGATAGCTTCTTTCTAGTTTTATCTGGGGATATTCTGTTTTTCACCATAGGCCAATGGCTCCCAAATGTCCTTCAGATTCTACAAAAGAGTTTCCAACTGAATCAAAAGAAAGTTTAACTCTGTGAGATGAAACCACACATCACAAAGCAGTTTCACAGATAGCTTTTCTAGTTTTTCTGGGATATTCAGTTTTTCCATAGGCAATGCCCCAAATGTCCTTGCAGATTCTACAAAGTCCAACTGCTGAATCAAAAAAAAGAAAGTTTAACTGTGAGATGAATCCACACATCACAAAGCAGTTTCACAGATAGCTTCTTTCTAGTTTTATGTGGGATATTCAGTTTTCACATAGCCTCAAAGGCTCAAATGTCCTTGCAGATTCTAAAAGAGTGTTTCCAACCTGCTGAATCAAAAAATTTTTAACTCTGTAAGATGAATCACAAAGCAGTTTCACAGAGAACTTCTTCTAGTTTTATCTGGGATATTTGTTTTTCATTATAGGCCTCAATGTTTAAATGTCCTTGCAGATTCTACAAAAGTTTTCAACCTGCTGAATCAAAAGAAAGTTTAACTCTGTGAGATGAATCCACACATCACAAAGTTTCACAGATAGCTTTTTTCTATTTTTATCTGGGGTTTTTCATAGGTCAATGCTCCAAAATGTCCTTTAGATTCTAAAAGAGTTTCCAACCTGCTGAATCAAAGAAAGGTTTAACTCTGTGAGATGAATCCACACATCACAAGCAGTTTCACAGATAACTTCTTTCTAGTTTTATCTGGGGATATTCTTTTTTCATATAGGCCTCAATGGGCTCCAAATGTCCTTCAGATTCTCTAAAAGAGTGTTTCCAACCTGCTGAATCAAAAGAAGGTTTAACTGAGATGAATCCACACATCACAAAGCAGTTTCACAGAGCTTTTTAGTTTTTATCTGGGGATATTTTTTCACCATAGGCTCAATGGCTCCAAATGTCCTTCACAGATTCTACAAAAGTGTTTCCAACCTGCTGAATCAAAAAAGGTTTAACTCTGAGATGAATCCACACATCACAAAGCAGTTTCACAGATAGCTTTTTTCTATTTTTATCTGGGGATATTCTTTTCACATAGGCTCAATGCTCAAATGTCCTTTGCAGATTCTAAAAGAGTGTTTCCAACCTGCTGAATTAAAAAGAAAGTTTAACTCTGTGAGATGAATCCACATCACAACAGTTTCACAGATAGCTTCTTCTAGTTTTATCTGGGGATATTTGGTTTTCATAGGCCTCAATGCTCAAATGTCCTTTGCAGATTCTAAAAAGAATGTTTCCAACCTGCTGAATCAAAGAAAGGTTTAACTCTGAGATGAATCCACACATCAAAAGCAGTTTCACAGATAGTTTCTTCTAGTTTTATCGGGTGTTTTATTTTTCACATACAATGGATTCCAAATGTCCTTTGCAGATTCTAAAAGAGTTTCAACCTGCTGAATTAAAAGAAAAGTTTAACTCTGTGAGATGAATCCACATCACAAAGCAGTTTCACAGATAGCTTCTTCTAGTTTTTATCTAAATATATTCAGTTTTTCATACAGGCCTCAATGGCTCCAAATGTCCTTCAGATTCTACAAAAGAGTGTTTCCAACCTGCTGAATAAAAAGAAAGTTTAACTCAGAGATGAATCCACATCACAAAGCAGTTTCACAGATAGCTTCTTTCTAGTTTTTATCTGGATATTCATTTTACCATAGGCCTCAATGGCTCAAATGTCCTTCAGATTCTACAAAAGTGTTTCCAACCTGCTGAATCAAAAGAAAGGTTTTCTGTGAGATGAATCCAATACATCACAAAGCAGTTTCACAGAGCTTTTTTCTAGTTTTATCTGAGATATTCTGTTTTTCATAGGTTTCAAAGGCTCCAAATCCTTCAGATTCTAAAAGAGTGTTTCCAACCTGCTGAATCAAAAGAAAGTTTAACTCTGTGAGATGAATCCACAACAAAGCAGTTTCACAGATTTCTTTCTAATTTTTATATTTCAGTTTATATCATTTTTTCTTAAAAGAGTCAGTCCTTTTGATCTCAAAAAATTGTTTACTTTGAGATGCTAAATGAATCACAATGTTCACAGAAACATTTCTTTTTCTTATTTACTTCAATCCCATTTCAAATGTTTCACAGATCTTAAAAAAGAGTTTCCATTCTCTATCAAAAGATTTTCAAGTTTCACAATCTTCTGAGAAATCTTTATTTCCTTCACAAAGTCAGATTTTAAAGAAAGTTTTCAGTCTGACAAAATGTTTCCAGATTAGTAAAAAGAAATCTGTTTGAATAAGAAATCTGTTTCATGTCTAATAATTTTCAAAGTTCTCTGTTTTATTATGAGATAAGAAAGTGTTCTTTGTAAGATATCTAAATGTGTCTCTTTCACAGAGATCTGAAAAGAAATAACAGTGATACATACACAGAATATCAACTTATTTTCACATATTTCTATTTTCTTGTTTTTCACCATATGTTCACTCCTGTTCTCATGTCTTTGCAGATATAAAAATGTTCTAAATCTGAAAAAGAAAGTTTTCACATCTCTGATTTCATCTATGTTTTTCTCATACTTTATCTCTGTGGATTTCTTTTCTCATTTTTCTTAAAATCTTCATTTGGTTTTTCACCATAGGCATCATTCTCCAAAATGTCCTTCAGATTCTAAAAGAGTTTCCAACTGCTGAATAAAAAGAAAGTTTAACTGTGAGATGAATCCACACATCACAAAGCAGTTTCACAGATAGCTTCTTTCTAGTTTTTATCTGGGATATTCAGTTTTTCACCATAGGCCTCAATGGCTCCAAATGTCCTTCACAGATTCTACAAAAAAAGTGTTTCCTGCTGAATCAAAAAAGGTTTAACTCTGATGAATCCAAATATCAAAGCAGTTTCACAGATAGCTTCTTTCTAGTTTTTATCTGATATCTGTTTTATTTTTTCCATAGGCCTCAATGGGCTCAAATGTCCTTCACAGATTCTACAAAAGAGTGTTTCCAACCTTCGAATCAAAAGAAAGTTTAACTCTGTATGAATCCACACATCACAAAGCAGTTTCATAGATATCTTTCTAGTTTTTATCTGGGATATTGTTTTTCACCTATCAATGGCTGAAAAATGTCCTTCAGATTCTACAGAGTGTTTCCAACCTTGAATCAAAAAAGGTTTAATTCTGTGAGATGAATCCACACACAAAAGCAGTTTCACAGATAGCTTCTTTCTAGTTTTATCTGGATATATTGTTTTTCACCATAGCCTCAATGGCTCCAAATGTCCTTCAGATTCTACAAAAGAGTGTTTCCAACCTGAATCAAAAAAAAGTTTAACTCTGAGATGAATCCACACATCAAAACAGTTTCACAGATAGCTTTTCTAGTTTTATCAGGGATATTTTTTCACCATAGGATCAATGGGCTCAAAATCCTTCAGATTCTACAAAAGAGTGTTTCAACCTGAATCAAAAGAGTTTAACTTTGTGATGAAACATCCAGTTTCACAGATAGCTTCTTCTAGTTTTATCTGGGATATTCAGTTTTCAATATTTCAATGGCTCAAATGTCCTTCAGTTTTCCAAAGAGTGTTTCAACCTGCTGAATCAAAAAAGGTTTAACTCTGTGAGATGAATCACACATCAAAAGCAGTTTCACAGATAGCTTCTTTCTAGTTTTATCTGGGATATTCATTTTCACAGGCTCAATGGGTCCAAATCTTTGCAGATTCTATAAAAGAGTGTTTCCAACCTGCTGAATCAAAAAGTTTTAAATCTGTGAGATGAATCACATCACAAAGCAGTTTCACAGATTCTTCTTTCTAGTTTTATCTGGATATTCAGTTTTTCATAGCCTCAATGGCTCCCAAATTTCACAGATTCTACAAAAGAGTTTCCAACCTGCTGAATCAAAAAAGGTTTAACTCTGTAATGAATCCATACATCACAAAGCAGTTTCACAGATAGCTTTTCTAGTTTTATGGGGATATTTTTTCACCATAGGCCTCAATGGGCTTCAAATGTCCAGATTCTAAAAAGAGTGTTTCCAACCTTGAATCAAAAAAGGTTTAACTCGTGAGATGAATCCACAAATCAAAAGCAGTTTAAAAGATCCTTCTTTCTAGTTTTTATCTGGGATATCTGTTTTTTCCATAGTCTCAATGCTCAAATATTTGCAGATTCTACAAAAGAGTGTTTCCAACCTGCTGAATCAAAGAAGTTTAACTGTGTGAGATGAATCCACACATCACAAAGCAGTTTCACAGATAGCTTCTAGTTTTATCTGAGATATGTTTTCACCATAGGCCTCAATGGCTCCCAAATATCCTTTGCAGATTCTACAAAAGAGTGTTTCCAACCTGAATCAACAAAGGTTTAATTCTGTGAGATGAATCCACACACAAACAGTTTCACAGATAGCTTCTTTGTTAGTTTTTATCGGGATATTTTTTCACATAGGCCTCAATGGGCTCAAATGTCCTTGCAGATTCTACAAAGAGTTTTTCCAACCTGCTGAATCAAAAGAAAGGTTTAACTCTGTGAATGAATCCATACATCACAAAGCAGTTTCACAGATAGCTTCTTCTATTTTTATCTGGATATTGGTTTTTTCATAGGATCCCCAAATGTCCTTTGCAGATTCTAAAAAGTGTTTCCAACCTGCTGAAAAAAAAAAGGTTTAACTCTGTGAGATGAACACATCACAAAGCAGTTTCAGATAGCTTCTTTCTAGTTTTATCTGGGATATTTTTCATATAGGCCTCAATGCTCCCAAATGTCCTTCAGATTCTCAAAGAGTGTTTCCAACTGCTGAATGAAACATTTAACTCTGTGAGATGAATCCACACATCACAAAGTTTCACAGTAGCTTCTTCTAGTTTTATCTGGGATTTGTTTTCCATAGTAATGGGCTCCCAAATGTCCCTTTGAAGATTCTACAAGATGTGTTTCAATGCTCAGATGTGTTTCCAACCTTGAATCAAAAGAAAGTTTAACTCTGTGAGATGAATCCACACATCAACAGCAGTTTCACAGATAGTTTTTCTAGTTTTATCTGGATATTGTTTTTCACATGTCAATGGCTCCAAATGTCTTGCAGATTCTACAAAGAGTTTTCAACCTAAGAGAAGCTTTCAGATGAATCCACATCACAAAGCAGTTTCACAGATAGCTTCTTTCTAGTTTTATCTGGGATATTCCCCATAGGCCTCAATGGCTCAAATGTCACAGATTCTAAAGAAGTGTTTCCAACCTGCTGAATAAAAAAAAAGTTTAACTCTGAGATGAATCACATCAAAAAGCAGTTTCACAGATAGCTTTTCTTATCTGGATATCTGGTTTTCACATAGGCCTAAAGGGTTTTCAAATGTCCTTTGCAGATTCTACAAAAGAGTGTTTCCAACCTGCTGAATCAAAAGAAAGTTTAACTCTGTTAGATGAATCCACATCACAAAACAGTTTTAAGTTTCTCTAGCTTTTTTTTTTTATCTGGGATATTCTGTTCATAGGCCTAAAAGGCTCCAAATGTCCCTTTTCACAGATTCTACAAAAGAGTGTTTCCAACCTGCTGAATCAAAAGAAAGTTTAACTCTGTGAGATGAATCACACAAAAGCAGTTTCACAGATACTTCTTTCTAGTTTTATCTAATGTAATTGATAAATGGGCTCAAATGTCCTTTGCATTCTACAAAAAGAATGTTTCCAACTGCTGAATCAAAAGAAAGGTTTAACTGTGAGATGAATCCACATCAAAAAGCAGTTTCACAGATAGCTTCTTTCTAGTTTTTATCTGAATATTCGGTTTTTCACCATAGGCCTCAGGGCAAATGCCCTTTCAGATTCTACAAAAGAGTGTTTCCAACTGCTGAATGAAAAGAAAGGTTTATCTGTGAGATGAATCCACATCACAAAGCAGTTTCACAGATAGCTTCTTCTAGTTTTTATCTGGGATATTGTTTTTCACCATAATCTCAATGGCTCCCAAATGTCTTTTCACAGATTCTACAAAAGAGAATCACAAAAGTTTAAATCTGTGAGATGAATCCACACATCACAAAGCAGTTTCACAGATAGCTTCTTTCTAGTTTTTATCTGGATATTTGGTTTTCACTGTAGGCCTAATGGCTCAAATGTCCTTCACAGATTCTACAAAAAGTGTGTTTCCAACCTTGAATGAAAAGAAAGGTTTAACTCTGTGAGATGAATCCAAACATCACAAGCAGTTTCACGATAACTCTTTTCTAGTTTTTATCTGGGATATTTTTTTTCCCATACCAATGGATTCAAACTCCTTCACAGATTCTACAAAAGAGTGTTTCCAACCTGCTGAATCAAAAAAAGTTTAACTCTGAGATGAATCCACACATCAAAAAGCAGTTTCACAGAGCTTCTTCTAGTATCTGGGATATTTGTTTTCACATAGGCCTAAATGGGCTCAAATGTCCTTCATAGATTCTACAAAAAGTGTTTCCAACCTGAATCATCAAAAGAAAGGTTTAACTCTGTGAGATGAATCACATCACAAAGCAGTTTCACAATAGCTTCTTTCTAGTTTTTATCTGGGATATTCAGTTTTTCACCATAGTCCTGGGTTCAACAATAGATTCTCCAATAGAATGTATTCAAAAAAAGTGTTTCTGAATGAATGAAAGATTTATTCTGTGAGATGAATCACACATCAAAACAGTTTCACAGACTTTCTTTCTAGTTTTATCTGGGATATTCTGCCATCACAGGCCTCAATGGCTCCAATATCCTTTCAGATTCTAAAAAGAGTTTCCAACCTGCTGAATCAAAAGAAAGTTTAACTGTGTGAGATGAATTACACATCACAGAAGTTTCACAGATAGCTTCTTCTAGTTTTTCTGGGATATTTGTTTTTTTTTTGGTGGACTCAAATTTCCTTAGATTCTACAAAAGAGTGTTTCAAGCTGAATCAAAAGAAAGGTTTAACTCTGAGATGAATCCACACATCACAAAGCAGTTTCACATAGCTTTTTAGTTTTTATCTGGATATCTTTTTCACATAGGCCTCAATGAGCTCAAATGTCCTTCACAGATTCTACAAGAGTGTTTCCAACCTGCTGAATCAAAAGAAAGTTTAACTCTGAGATGAATCCACATCACAAAGCAGTTTCACAGATAGCTTCTTCTAGTTTTTATCTGGGATATTCTTTTTCACCATAGGCCTCAATGGCTCCAAATGTCCTTTGCAGATTCTACAAAAGAGTGTTTCCAACTGCTGAATCAAAGAAAGTTTAACTCTGTGAGATGAATCCACTCATCAAAAAGCAGTTTCACAGATAGTTCTTTCTAGTTTTATCTGGGGATGTTTTTTCACATAGGCCTCAATGCTCCCAAATGTCCTTCACAGATTCTACAAAAGAGTGTTTCCAACCTGAATCAAAGAAAGTTTAACTCTGAGATGAATCCACACATCACAAAGCAGTTTCACAGATAGCTTCTTCTAGTTTTATCTGGGATATTTGTTTTTCACCATAGGCCTCAATGCTCCCAAATGTCCCTTCAGATTCTACAAAAGAGTGTTTCCAACCTGCTGAATCAAAAGAAAGGTTTAACTCTGTGAGATGAATACACATCAAAAAGCAGTTTCACAGATTCTTTCTAGTTTTATCTGGGATATTCTTTTTTTTTTTTTTTTTTATTATACTCAAGTTCTATACATTCACAAGAGGTTTGTTATGAACAAAAGATGTTGATGTGCTGCACCCATTAACAGTCATTTAAAGGATTCTCAATGCTTTTTCACCCTATATATGTTTTTCCTGTTCCAATGATCTCATTGTTCATCCCACCATGAGTGAAATATTAAGGTTTTCTGTTCTTGCAATAGTTTGCTGAGAATGACAGTTTCCAGTTGCATCCATGTCCCTACAAAGGACACAACTCATCCTTTTTATGGCTGCATAGTATTCCATGGTGTATCAGTTTTTCCAGTCTGTCAGATGGACATTTGTTGATTCCAAGTCTTTGCAGAAATAGTGTCACAATAAACAAGTTCATGTGTCTTTATAGCATATAATCCTTGGGATATCTGTAAGATTTCAATTTCTAGTTCTAGATCACTGAGGAATAATGTTTTCACAATGATTGAACTAGAAGAGTCACCAACAGTGTAAAAGTGTTCCTATTTCTCCACATCCTCAAAAGTTGTTTCAGATTTTTTAGACTGTTTTCAATGGTGAGATTTATCTCATTGTTTTCATTTGCATTTCTCTGATGACAGTGATGATGAGCATTTTTCATGTTTTTACTGTATGAATGTTTCTTTGAGATGTTTTCATATCCTTTCCCAATTTTACTTGTTTGTTTGTTTTTTCTTGTAAATAGTTGAATTTTATAGGTTCTGGATATTAGCCCTTTGTCAGATGAGTAGATTCAAAAATTTTTCTGTAGGTGTTCACCTGATGGTAGTTTCTTTTGCTGTGAGAAGCTCTTGGTTTAATTAGATCCCATTTGTCAATTTTGGCTTTTCCTTGTTTTGGTTTCAACATAAGTTTTCCCATGCCTATGTCCTGAATGGTTTTACTGTTTTTCAGAGTTTTTATGCTATCAAAAAGTTCTAATCCATCTGTGAATTATTTGTCTAGTAAAAGGATAGCTTCAGTTTTATCTGGCTGAATTTTCCCAGCACCATTTATTAAATAGGAATCTTTCCCATTTCTTGTTTTTCCAGGTTTGTCAAAGTTCAGATGGCTGTAGATGTGGTATTATTTCTGAACTCTGTTCTGTTTCGTTGGTCACATGTCAGTTTTGGTACCAGTACTTGTTTTTACTTAGTTTGATATCAGTCTTTCATCCCAGCTTTTTCTTTTGGCTTAGATTGTCTAAATGCATTTTGGTTCCATATTAACAAAGATATTTTTCAAATTGTGTGAAAAGTCATTAAAGCAATGATAATGAATCTATAAATTACCTTGGGCAGTATGGCCATTTCACAATATTGATTCTTCCTATCCATGAGCATTTTTTCTGTTTGTGTCTTCTATTTCACTGACAGTGTAGTTCTCCTTGAAGATTCTACATCCCTGTGTTGGATTCAGTATTTATTCTCTTTGAAGCATTGTGAATAAGTTCACATGATTTCTCTGTTTGTCTGTTATCTGTATAATCTTGTTTTTTGCATTGATTTTATATCCTGAGACTTTTTGAAGTTCTTATCAGCAAGCAGATTTCTGAGACAAGTTTTCTAAATATACAATCTGTCATCACAAACAGACAATTTGACTCTTTTCCTAACTGAATAATTTTTCTCTTGCCTGATTGCCCTAGCCAGAACTTCTTTTTGTTGAATAGGAGTGGTGAAACATCCCTGTCTTGTGCCAGTTTTCAAAGAATGCTTCAGTTTTGCTCATTCAGTATCATGTTTGTCATATAGATTATTATTTTCAAACACATTCCATCAATACTGAATTTATTGAGAGTTTTCACTGTTGTTGAATTTTGTCAAAGGTTTGCATCTATTGAGATAATCATGTATTTGTCTTTGATTCTGTTTATATGCTGGATTACATTTATTGATTTGCATGTTGAACCAGCCTATCAATGAAGCACCTGATCTCATAAGCTTTTATGTTTGCTGGATCTGGTTTCCACATTTTATTGAGGATTTTTGCATCAATGTTCATAATAGTCTAAAATTCTTTTTTTGTTGTTTCTCAGGCTTTGGTATCAGGATGATGTCCTAAATGAGTTACAGAGATTCTCTTTTCTATTGATTGAATAGTTTCAGAAGGAATGGTACCAGCTCCTCCTTGTACCTCTGGTAGAATTCAGCTGTGAATCCATCTGGTCCACTTTCTTCTAGGTTATTAATTATTCTGCTATTATTCTTCAGATTCAACTTCTTCCTGATTTAGTCTTAGAGTGTAAGTGTCCAAAAATATCATTTCTTCTAGGTTTTCTAGTTTATTTCATAGAGGTGTTTATTGTATTCTCTGAGTAGTTTGTATTTCTGTTCTGGTGATATCCCATCCCATTGCATCTGTTTGATTCTTCTCTTTTCTTCTTTCTGTTTTTTATTTTCAGACCATTTCTTTTAATAGAAAGTTAACATGAAAGTTCAAACTTTGTTTTTCAGTAGCTTTTCAATTTTCTTTTCATTTTATTATTATTATACTTTAAGTTCTAGGATACATGTACATAATGCAGGTTTCTTACATATGTATACTTGTGCCATCTTGGTGTGAATCAACTTTCACCCATCAACTCATCATTTACATCAGGTATAACTCCCAATGCAATCCCTCCTCCTCCCCATGATAGGCCCCGTGTGTGATGTTCCCTTCCCGAGTCCAAGTGATCTCATTGTTCAGTTCCCACCTATGAGTGAGAACATGTGGTGTTTGGTTTTCTGTTCTTGTAGTTTGCTGAGAATGATGGTTAGCTGCATCCATGTCTAGGACACAAACTCATCCTTTTTTTTATAGTATTCCGTGTATATGTGCACATTTTCTTAATCCAATCTGTCACTGATGGACATTTGGGTTGATTCCAAGTCTTACTTGTGAATAGTCCACAATAAAAAGGTGCTTGTGTCTAGAGCATGATTTATAACTTTGGGTATATCCCAGTATATGGCTCTCATATGGTACTAGTTCTAGATTGTTGAGGAATCACAAAGTTTTCCTGTAATGGTTGAACAGTTTACAATCCCACCAACAGTGTAAAAGTGTTCTATTTCACATCTTCCAGCACCTGTTTCGTCTTTTAATGATTGTCATTATTCTAGTGTGAGATGGTATCTCATTGTGGTTTTGATTTGCATTTCTGATGGCCATGATGAGCATTTTTCATTGTTTCACAATGTCTCTTTGAGAAATATCTGTTCAGTTTGCCAATTTTTTGATGGGGTTGTTTTTTTTTTCTTGTAAATTTGTTTGAGTTTTTGTAGCTTGAATATTAGCCCTTTGTCAGATGAGTAGATTGCAAAAATTTTCTCCCAAGGTTGTCAAGTTCACTCTGATGGTGGTTTCTTTTGCTGTGCAGAAGCTCTTTCAATTAGATCCCATTTGTCAATTTTGGCTTTGTTCCATTGCAGTTTTAGACATGAAGTCTTTGCTCATGCCTATGTCCTGAATGGTTTATTAGTTTTCCTAGGTTTTTATGGTATTAGGTCTAACCTTAGTCTCAATCCATCTTGAATTAATTTTCTATAAGGAGTGGATCCAGTTCAGTTTCACTTATGGCTGTTTTTTCAGCACCATTTATTAAATAGAATCTTTCCTTTTTGTTTTTTTTTTTCAAAGATCAGATGGCTGTAGATGGTATTATTTCTGAGGACTCTGTTCTGTTCCATTGGTCTATATCTCTATTTTGGTACCAGTACCATGCTCTTTTGGTGATTGTAGCCTTGTAGTACAGTTTAAAGTCAGTACATGTTTCAGCTTTGTTCTTTTGACTTAGGATTGTCTTCCGGTTCCATATGAACTTTAAAGCAGTTTTTCCAATTCTGTGAAGAAAATCATTGGTAGCTTGTTGATGGCATTGAATCCATAAAAAAGTATGACCATTTCGATATTGATTCTTCCTATCCATGAGCATGTATTCTTCCATTTGTTTGTGTCCTCTTTATTTCACTGAGCAGTGGTTTGTAGTTCTCCTTGAAGAGGTCCTTTCCATCCCTTGTAAGTTGGATTCCTAGGTATTTTATTCTCTTTGAAGCAATTGTGAATGGAAGTTCATTCATGATTTGGCTCTCTGTTTGTCAGTTACTGGTGTATAAGAATGCTTGTAATTTTGCTCATTAATTTTGTATCCTGAGAATTGCTGAAATTTTATCAGCTTAAGGACATTTTGGCTGAGACAATGGGTTTTCTAAATATACAATCATGTCATCTGCAAACAGAGACAATTTGACTTCTTCTTTTCCTAACTGAATACCCTTGATTTCTTTCTCTTGCCTGATTGCCCTAGCCAGAACTTCCAACACTATGTTGAATAGGAGTGGTGAGAGAGGGCATCCCTGTCTTGTGCCAGTTTTCAAAGGGAATTTTTCCAGTTTTTGCCCATTCAGTATGATATTGGCTGTGGGTTTGTCATATTTTTATTTTAGATGTCCATCAATACCAATTTATTGAGCTTTTAGCATGAAGGGCTGTTGAATTTTGTCAAAAGCCTTTCTGCATCTATTGAGATAATCATGATTTTTGTCTTTGGTTCTGTTTATATGCTGGATTACGTTTATTGATTTGTGTATGTTGAACCAGCCTTGCATCCCAGGGATGAAGCCCACTTGATCATGGTGGATAAGCTTTTTGATGCTGATCCAGGTATTTTATTCCATTTTTGCATCGATGTTCATCAGGATATTGGTCCAAATTCTTTTTGTTGTGTCTCTGCCAGGCTTTGGTATCAGGATGATATTCCTTGTAAATGAGTTAGAGATCTCCTTTTCTATTGATTGGAATAGTTTCAGAAGAATGGTACCAGCTCCTCCTTGTACCTCTGGTAGAATTCAGCTGTGAATCCATCTGGTCCTGGACTTTTTGTTTAGGCTATAATTATTGCCTCAATTTCAGAGCCTGCTATTGGTCTATTCAGGATTCAACTTCTTCCTGGTTTAGTCTTGGAGAGTGTAAGTGTCCAAAATTATTCATTTCTTGTAGATTTTCTGTTTATTTCAGAGGTGTTTATAGTATTCTCTGACAGTAGTATTTCTGTTTCAGATATCTTTATCATTTTTTATTGCATATTTGATTCTTCTCTTTTCTTCTTTATTAATCACAAGTCTATCAATTTTGTTGATCTTTTCAAAACCAAATGAATCTTTGATTTTTGAGGTTTTTGTGTCTCTATCTCCTTCAGTTCTTTTATCTAGTTATTTCTTTTCTCTGCTAGCTTTTGAATGTGTTTGCTCTTGCTTCTCTAGTTCTTTAATTGATGTTAGAGTGTCAATTTTAGATCTTTCCTGCTTTCTCTTGTGGGCATTTAATGCTGTAAATTTCCTCACACACTGCTTTAAATGTGTCCCAGAGATTCTGGTATGTTGTATCTTTGTTCTCATTGGTTTCAAAGAACATCTTTATTTCTGCCTTCATTTCGTTATGTACCCAGTAGTCAAAAGCAGGTTATTTTCAGTTTCCATGTAGTTGAGCGGTTTTGATTGAGTTTCTTAGTCCTGAGTTCTAGTTTGATTGCACTGTGGTCTGAGAGACAGTTTGTTATAATTTCTGTTTTTGTACATTTGCTGAGGAGTGCTTTACTTCCAGTTATATTGTCAATTTAATGAGATTTCAAGAAATTCTGTTGATTTAATTCTGTAGATGTTTATCTTGCTCCAGAGATGTTTCAATTCCTGGATATCCTTGTTAACTTTCTGTTTCATTGATCTCCTCATGTTGACAGTTGTTGAAGTCTTTATTATTGTACAGTAGTCTCTTGTAAGTCTCAAAGACTTGCTTTATGAATCTGAGTGCTCCTGTATGAAATTTAGATAGTTAGCTCTTCCTGTTGAATTGATCCTTTACCATTATGTAATGGCCTTCTTTGTCTCTTTTGATCTTTGATGGTTTAAAGTCTGTTTTATCAGAGACTAGTATTGCAACTGCTTTTTTTAATTCTCCATGTCTTGAGATCTTCCTCCATCCCTTTATTTTGAGATGTTTGTTTCCATGTGAGATGTCTCCAATAAAGAAACTGATGGGTCAGTCTATCCAGTTTGCCAGTCTGTGTCTTTTAATTAGAATAGTCCATTTACATTTACAGAATAGTTTTGTGTGAACTTGATTCTGACAAAGTATTAACTTTTTTTTCTCTGATGCAGTTTCTTCCCAGCCTCGATGGTCTTTATTTTGGATGTTTTTCAATGGCTGGTACCAGTTGTTTTTCCATCAAAGCTTCCTTTGGGTCTCTTGTAATAACCTTCAAAAAATCTCAAGATTTATCTGTAAAATATTTATTTCTCCTTCACTTCAAAAGCATTTCTGATAGAAATTCTTTAATTTTTCAAGAATGTTGAATATTCTTTTCTTCTTATAGAGTTTCTGAGAAATTTTTCCATGGGCTTTCATGTAACCCAAATTTTCCTCTGCAAGATTTTTTCCTTCATTTCACTTTGTGAATCTCACATGTTCTTGAGTTTTCACAGATAGCTTCTTTCTAGTTTTTATCTGGGATATTCAGTTTTTCCCATAGGCCTCAATGGGCTCAAATGTCCTTCACAGATTCTACAAAAGAGTGTTTCCAACCTGCTGAATCAAAAGAAAGTTTAACTCTGTGATGAATCCACACATCAAAGCAGTTTCAGATAGCTTCTTTCTAGTTTTTATCTGGGATATTCTGTTTTTCACCATAGGCCTCAATGGGCTCAAATGTCCTTTGCAGATTCTACAAAAGTGTTTCCAACCTGCTGAATCAAAAGAAAGGTTTAACTCTGTGAGATGAATCACATCACAAAGCAGTTTCACAGATAGCTTTTCTAGTTTTTATCTGGGATATTCAGTTTTTCCCATAGGCCTCAATGGCTCCCAAATGTCCCTTCACAGATTCTACAAAAGTGTTTCCAACCTGCTGAATCAAAAGAAAGTTTAACTCTGTGAGATGAATCCACATCACAAAGCAGTTTCAGATAGCTTCTTCTAGTTTTTATCTGGGATATTCAGTTTTTCCCATAGGCCTCAATGGGCTCAAATGTCCTTTGCAGATTCTACAAAAGTGTTTCCAACCTGCTGAATCAAAAGAAAGGTTTAACTCTGTGAGATGAATCACATCACAAAGCAGTTTCACAGATAGCTTCTTTCTAGTTTTTATCTGGGATATTCAGTTTTTCCCATAGGCCTCAATGGGCTCAAATGTCCTTCACAGATTCTACAAAAGAGTGTTTCAACCTGCTGAATCAAAAGAAAGGTTTAACTCTGTGATGAATCCACACATCAAAGCAGTTTCAGATAGCTTCTTTCTAGTTTTATCTGGGATATTCTTTTTCATATAGGCCTCAATGGGCTCAAATGTCCTTTGCAGATTCTACAAAAGTGTTTCCAACCTGCTGAATCAAAAGAAAGGTTTAACTCTGTGAGATGAATCACATCACAAAGCAGTTTCACAGATAGCTTTTCTAGTTTTTATCTGGGATATTTGTTTTTCACCATAGGCCTCAATGGGCTCAAATGTCCTTTGCAGATTCTACAAAAGAGTGTTTCCAACCTGCTGAATCAAAAGAAAGTTTAACTCTGTGAGATGAATCACATCACAAAGCAGTTTCAGATAGCTTCTTCTAGTTTTTATCTGGGATATTCAGTTTTTCCCATAGGCCTCAATGGGCTCAAATGTCCCTTCACAGATTCTACAAAAGAGTGTTTCAACCTGCTGAATCAAAAGAAAGGTTTAACTCTGTGAGATGAATCACACATCACAAAGCAGTTTCACAGATAGCTTTTCTAGTTTTATCTGGGATATTCTTTTTTCCCATAGGCCTCAATGGGCTCAAATGTCCTTCACAGATTCTACAAAAGAGTGTTTCAACCTGCTGAATCAAAAGAAAGTTTAACTCTGTGATGAATCCACATCACAAAGCAGTTTCAGATAGCTTCTTTCTAGTTTTTATCTGGGATATTCAGTTTTTCCCATAGGCCTCAATGGGCTCAAATGTCCTTTGCAGATTCTACAAAAGAGTGTTTCAACCTGCTGAATCAAAAGAAAGTTTAACTCTGTGAGATGAATCACACATCACAAAGCAGTTTCACAGATAGCTTTTTCTAGTTTTTATCTGATATTCAGTTTTTCCCATAGGCCTCAATGGCTCCAAATGTCCTTCACAGATTCTACAAAAGAGTGTTTCCAACTGCTGAATCAAAAGAAAGTTTAACTCTGTGAGATGAATCACACATCACAAGCAGTTTCACAGATAGTTTTTTCTAGTTTTTATCTGATATTCAGTTTTTCCCATAGGCCTCAATGGCTCAAATGTCCTTCAGATTCTACAAAAGAGTGTTTCAACCTGCTGAATCAAAAGAAAGTTTAACTCTGTGAGATGAATCACACATCAAAGCAGTTTCACAGATAGTTTTTTCTAGTTTTTATCTGGGATATTTTTTTCACCATAGGCCTCAATGGCTCCAAATGTCCCTTCAGATTCTACAAAAGAGTGTTCCAACCTGCTGAATCAAAAAGGTTTAACTCTGTGATGAATCCACACATCACAAAGCAGTTTCACAGATAGCTTCTTCTAGTTTTTATCTGGGATATTCTTTTTCATAGGCCTCAATGGCTCAAATGTCCCTTCACAGTTTCTAAAAAAGAGTGTTTCCAACCTGCTGAATTAAAAGAAAGGTTTAACTCTGTGAGATGAATCCACACATCACAAAGCAGTTTCACAGATAGCTTCTTTCTAGTTTTTATCTGATATTCTTTTTCACATAGGCCTCAATGGCTCCAAATGTCCCTTTGCAGATTCTACAAAAAAGTGTTTCCAACCTGCTGAATCAAAAGAAAGTTTAACTCTGTGAGATGAATCCACACATCAAAAGCAGTTTCACAGATAGCTTCTTCTAGTTTTTATCTGGGATATTTGTTTTTCACCATAGGCCTCAATGGCTCCAAATGTCCTTCAGATTCTAAAAGAGTGTTTCCAACCTGCTGAATCAAAAGAAGGTTTAACTGTGAGATGAATCCACATCACAAAGCAGTTTCACAGATAGCTTCTTTCTAGTTTTTATCTGGGATATTCAGTTTTTCTATAGGCCTCAATGCTCCAAATGTCCTTCAGATTCTAAAAAGAGTGTTTCCAACCTGCTGAATCAAAAGAAGGTTTAACTCTGTGAGATGAATCACATCACAAAGCAGTTTCACAGATAGCTTTTTCTAGTTTTTATCTGGGATATTCAGTTTTTCCCATAGGCCTCAATGGCTCCAAATGTCCCTTCACAGATTCTACAAAAGAGTGTTCCAACCTGCTGAATCAAAAGAAAGGTTTAACTGTGAGATGAATCCACATCACAAAGCAGTTTCACAGATAGCTTCTTCTAGTTTTTATCTGGGATATTCTGTTTTTCATAGGCCTCAATGGCTCAAATGTCCTTGCAGATTCTACAAAAGAGTGTTTCAACCTGCTGAATCAAAAGAAAGGTTTAACTGTGAGATGAATCCACATCACAGCAGTTTCACAGAGCTTCTTTCTAGTTTTTATCTGGGATATTGTTTTCACCATAGGCCTCAATGGCTCAAATGTCCTTCACAGATTCTACAAAAAGAGTTTCCAACCTGCTGAATCAAAAGAAAGTTTAACTCTGTGAGATGAATCCACACATCACAAAGCAGTTTCACAGATAGCTTTTCTAGTTTTTATCTGGGATATTCTTTTCATATAGGCCTCAATGGGCTCAAATGTCCTTCACAGATTCTACAAAAGAGTGTTTCAACTGCTGAATCAAAAGAAAGTTTAACTCTGTGAGATGAATCCACATCACAAAGCAGTTTCACAGATAGCTTCTTTCTAGTTTTTATCTGGGATATTTTTTTCACCATAGGCCTCAATGGCTCAAATGTCCCTTCACAGATTCTACAAAAAAGTGTTTCCAACTGCTGAATCAAAAAAGGTTTAACTCTGTGAGATGAATCCACACATCACAAAGCAGTTTCACAGATAGCTTCTTTCTAGTTTTTATCTGGGATATTCAGTTTTCACCATAGGCCTCAATGGGCTCAAATGTCCTTCAGATTCTACAAAAGAGTGTTTCCAACTGCTGAATCAAAAGAAAGGTTTAACTCTGTGAGATGAATCCACACACAAAGCAGTTTCACAGATAGCTTCTTTCTAGTTTTTATCTGGGATATTCAGTTTTTCCCCATAGGCTCAATGGCTCCAAATGTCCCTTGCAGATTCTACAAAAAAGTGTTTCCAACCTGCTGAATCAAAAGAAAGTTTAACTCTGAGATGAATCCACACATCACAAAGCAGTTTCACAGATAGCTTCTTTCTAGTTTTTATCTGGGATATTTTTTCATAGGCCTCAATGGCTCCAAATGTCCCTTCACAGATTCTACAAAAGAGTGTTTCCAACCTGCTGAATCAAAAAGGTTTAACTCTGAGATGAATCCACACATCACAAAGCAGTTTCACAGATAGCTTCTTCTAGTTTTTATCTGGGTTTTTTATCTGATATTCAGTTTTTCATAGGCTCAATGGCTCCAAATGTCCTTCACAGATTCTACAAAAGAGTGTTTCCAACCTGCTGAATCAAAAAGGTTTAACTCTGAGATGAATCCACACATCACAAAGCAGTTTCACAGATAGCTTCTTCTAGTTTTTATCTGGGATATTCAGTTTTTTCCATAGGCCTCAATGGCTCAAATGTCCTTCAGATTCTACAAAAGAGTGTTTCCAACCTGCTGAATCAAAAGAAAGTTTAACTCTGTGAGATGAATCCACAAATCACAGCAGTTTCACAGATAGCTTTTCTAGTTTTTATCTGATATTCAGTTTTTCACTATAGGCCTCAATGGGCTCAAATGTCCTTTGCAGATTCTACAAAGAGTGTTTCCAACTGCTGAATCAAAAGAAAGTTTAACTCTGTGAGATGAATCCACACATCAAAAGCAGTTTCACAGATAGCTTTTCTAGTTTTTATCTGGGATATTCTGTTTTTCATAGGCCTCAATGGGCTCAAATGTCCTTCACAGATTCTACAAAAGAGTGTTACCAACCTGCTGAATCAAATGAAACCTTTAACTCTGTGAGATGAATCCAAACATTACGAAGCAGTTTCACAGATAGCTTCTAGTTTTTATCTGGGATATTCAGTTTTTTATAGGCCTCAATGGGCTCAAATGTCCTTCAGATTCTAAAAAAGTTTCCAACCTGCTGAATCAAAAGAAAGGTTTAACTCTGTGAGATGAATCCACACATCACAAAGCAGTTTCAGATAGCTTCTTTCTAGTTTTTATCTGGGATATTCTGTTTTTCACCATAGGCCTCAATGGCTCCAAATGTCCTTCACAGATTCAAGAAAAAAAGTGTTTCCAACCTGCTGAATCAAAAAAGTTTAACTCTGTGAGATGAACACATCACAAAGCAGTTTCACAGATATTTCTTTCTAGTTTTTATCTGGATATTCAGTTTTTCACCATAGGCCTCAATGGCTCCAAATGTCCCTAGATTCTACAAAAGTGTTTCCAACCTGCTGAATCAAAGGAAATTTAACTCTGTGAGATGAATCACACATCACAAAGCAGTTTCAGATAGCTTCTTTCTAGTTTTTATCTGGGATATTCTTTTTCACCATAGGCCTCAATGGCTAAATGTCCCTTCACAGATTCTACAAAAGAGTTTCCAACCTGCTGAATCAAAAGAAAGGTTTAACTCTGTGAGATGAATCCACACATCACAACGTGTTTCAACAGATAGCTTCTTTTTAGTTTTTATTGGGGAAT
Source organism: Erythrocebus patas (assembly GCA_023783455.1). Classification (NCBI taxonomy): domain Eukaryota; kingdom Metazoa; phylum Chordata; class Mammalia; order Primates; family Cercopithecidae; genus Erythrocebus; species Erythrocebus patas. The sequence continues at coordinate 6,585 of JAKFHT010001389.1, read as the reverse complement.
ATTCTGTTTTTCACTATAGGCCTCAATGGCCTCCCAAATGTCCCTTCACAGATTCTTTAAAAAGAGTGTTTTTAAGCTGATGAATCAAAAGGAAGTTTTAACTCTGTGAGATGAATCCACACATCAAAAAGCATTTTCACAGATACCTTCTTTCTAGTTTTTATCTGGGATATTCAGTTTTCCATAGGCCTCAATGGCTCCAAATGTCCCTTCACAGATTCTACAAAAGAGTTTCAAACCTGCTGAAACAAAAGAAAGATTTATCTCTGTGAGGTGAATCCACACATCAAAAAGCAGTTTCACAGATAGCTTTTTCTAGTTTTTATCTGGATATTCAGTTTTTCACATAGGCCTCAATGGCTCAAATGTCCTTCAGATTCTACAAAAGTGTTTCCAACCTGCTGAATCAAAAGAAAGTTTAACTCTGAGATGAATCACACATCACAAAGCAGTTTCACAGATAGCTTCTTTCTAGTTTTTATCTGGGATATTTGGTTTTCACATAGGCCTCAATGGCTCCAAATGTCCTTCAGATTCTAAAAAGAGTGTTTCCAACCTTCTGAATGAAAAGAAAGGTTTAACTCTGAGATGAATCACACATCACAAAACAGTTTCACAGATAGCTTCTTTCTAGTTTTATCTGGGATATTCAGTTTTCACATAGGCCTCAATGGCTCAAATGTCCTTGCAGATTCTACAAAAAGTGTTTCAACCTGCTGAATCAAAAAAGTTTAACTCTGTGAGATGAATCCACATCACAAAGCAGTTTCACAGATAGTTCTTTCTAGTTTTATCTGGGATATTTGTTTTTCCATAGGCCTCAATGGCTCCAAATGTCCCTTTGCAGATTCTACAAAAGAGTGTTTCCAACTGCTGAATCAAAAGAAAGTTTAACTTTGTGAGATGAATCACACATCACAAAGTTTCACAGATATTTCTTTCTAGTTTTATCTGGGATATTCTTTTTCACCATAGGCCTCAATGGCTCAAATGTCCTTGCAGATTCTACAAAAAGTGTTTCCAACCTGAATCAAAAGAAGTTTAACTCTGTGATGAATCCACACATCAAAAGCAGTTTCACAGATAGCTTTTCTAGTTTTATCTGGGATATTCTGTTTTCACATAGGCCTCAATGGCTCCAAATGTCCTTCAGATTCTACAAAAGAGTGTTTCCAACCTGAATCAAAAGAAAGGTTTAACTCTGTGAGATGAATCCACACATCACAAGCAGTTTCACAGATAGCTTCTTTCTAGTTTTATCTGGGATATTCTGTTTTTCACCATAGGCCTCAATGGCTCAAATGTCCCTTCACAGATTCTAAAAAGAGTGTTTCCAACCTGCTGAATCAAAAGAAAGTTTAATTCTGTGAGATGAATCCACACATCACAAAGCAGTTTCACAGATAGTTCTTTCTAGTTTTATCTGATATTTGTTTTTCATTATAGGCCTCAATGGCTCCAAATGTCCTTCAGATTCTACAAAAGAGTGTTTCCAACCTGAATCAAAAGAAAGTTTAACTCTGTGAGATGAATCCACACATCACAAAGCAGTTTCACAGATAGCTTCTTTCTAGTTTTATCTGATATTTTGTTTTTCATAGGCCTCAATGGCTCAAATGTCCCTTCAGATTCTACAAGAGTGTTTCCAACCTGAATCAAAAAAGTTTAACTCTGTGAGATGAATCCACATCAAAGCAGTTTCACAGATAGCTTCTAGTTTTATCTGGGATATTTGGTTTTTCACATAGGCCTCAATGGGCTCAAATGTCCCTTCAGATTCTACAAAAAGTGTTTCCAACCTGCTGAATCAAAAGAAGGTTTAACTCTGTGAGATGAATCCACACATCACAAAGCAGTTTCAGATAGCTTCTTTCTAGTTTTATCTGGATATTTGTTTTTCACCATAGGCCTCAATGGCTCCAAATGTCCTTGCAGATTCTACAAAAGAGTGTTTCCAACTGCTGAATCAAAAGAAAGGTTTAACTCTGTGAGATGAATCCACACATCAAAGCAGTTTCACAGATAGCTTCTTTCTAGTTTTATCTGGATATTCTTTTTCACCATAGGCCTCAATGGCTCCAAATGTCCTTTGCAGATTCTAAAAAGAGTGTTTCAACCTGCTGAATCAAAAGAAAGGTTTAACTCTGTGAGATGAATCCACATCAAAGTTTCACAGATAGCTTTTCTAGTTTTATCTGGGATATTTGGTTTTTCACATAGGCCTCAATGGCTCCAAATGTCCTTTGCAGATTCTACAAAAAGTGTTTCCAACCTGAATCAAAAGAAAGGTTTAACTCTGTGATGAATCCACATCAAAGCAGTTTCACAGATTCTAAAAGAGTGTTTCCAACCTGAATCAAAAGAAAGGTTTAACTCTGTGATGAATCCACACATCAAAGCAGTTTCACAGATAGTTTCTTTCTAGTTTTATCTGGGATATTCTTTTTCATAGGCCTCAATGGCTCAAATGTCCTTCACAGATTCTACAAAAAGTGTTTCCAACTGCTGAATCAAAAGGTTTAACTCTGTGAGATGAATCCACATCAAAGCAGTTTCACAGATAGCTTTTCTAGTTTTATCTGGGATATTCAGTTTTCACTATAGGCCTCAATGGCTCAAATGTCCCTTCACAGATTCTACAAAAGAGTGTTTCCAACCTTGAATCAAAAGAAAGTTTAACTCTGAGATGAATCCACACATCACAAAGCAGTTTCACAGATAGTTTCTTTCTAGTTTTATCTGGATATTTGTTTTTCACCATAGCCTCAATGGCTCCAAATGTCCTTTGCAGATTCTAAAAAGTGTTTCCAACCTGCTGAATCAAAAGAAAGGTTTAACTCTGTGATGAATCCACACATCACAAAGCAGTTTCACAGATAGCTTCTAGTTTTTATCTGGGATATTTTTTTTCATAGGCCTCAATGCTCCAAATGTCCTTCACAGATTCTCCAAAAGAGTGTTTCCAACCTGCTGAATCAAAAGAAAGTTTAACTCTGTGAGATGAATCCACACATCACAAAGCAGTTTCACAGATAGCTTCTTTCTAGTTTTATCTGGGATATTGTTTTTCATTATAGGCCTCAATGCTCAAATGTCCCTTCAGATTCTAAAAAGTGTTTCCAACCTGCTGAATCAAAAAAGGTTTAACTCTGAGATGAATCCACATCACAAAGCAGTTTCACAGATAGTTTCTTTCTAGTTTTATCTGGGATATTTTTTTTCACCATAGGCCTCAATGGCTCCAAATGTCCTTCAGATTCTAAAAAAAGTGTTTCCAACCTGCTGAATCAAAAGAAAGTTTAACTCTGTGAGATGAATCCACACATCACAAAGTTTCACAGATAGCTTTTTCTAGTTTTTATCTGGGATATTCAGTTTTTCCATAGGCCTCAATGGCTCAAATGTCCTTCAGATTCTACAAAAGAGTGTTTCAACCTGCTGAATCAAAAGAAAGTTTAACTCTGTGAGATGAATCACACATCACAAAGCAGTTTCAGATAGCTTCTTCTAGTTTTTATCTGGATATTCTTTTCATAGGCCTCAATGGCTCCAAATGTCCTTTGCAGATTCTACAAAAAGTGTTTCCAACCTGCTGAATCAAAAGAAAGGTTTAACTCTGAGATGAATCCACACATCACAAAGCAGTTTCACAGATAGCTTCTTTCTAGTTTTATCTGGGATATTCTGTTTTCATTATAGGCCTCAATGGCTCCAAATGTCCTTCACAGATTCTACAAAAGAGTGTTTCCAACCTGCTGAATCAAAAGAAAGGTTTAACTCTGTGAGATGAATCCACATCACAAAGCAGTTTCACAGATAGCTTCTTTCTAGTTTTATCTGGGATATTCATTTTTTCATATAGGCCTCAAGGCTCAAATGTCCTTCACAGATTCTCCAAAAGAGTGTTTCCAACCTGCTGAATAAAAAGAAAATTTAACTCTGAGATGAATCACACATCACAAAGCAGTTTCACAGATAGCTTCTTTCTAGTTTTATCTGGGATATTTTTTTCATTATAGGCCTCAATGGGCTCAAATGTCCTTCAGATTCTACAAAAAGTGTTTCCTGCTGAATCAAAAGAAAGTTTAACTCTGTGAGATGAATCCACACATCACAAAGCAGTTTCACAGATAGCTTTTCTAGTTTTATCTGGGATATTTGGTTTTTCACCATAGGCCTCAATGGCTCCAAATGTCCTTCACAGATTCTACAAAAGAGTGTTTCCAACTGCTGAATCAAAAAAGTTTAACTCTGTGATGAATCCACACATCAAAAGCAGTTTCACAGATAGCTTCTTTCTAGTTTTATCTGGGATATTTTTTTCATAGGCCTCAATGCTCCAAATGTCCCTTCACAGATTCTACAAAAGAGTGTTTCCAACCTGCTGAATCAAAAGAAAGTTTAACTCTGTGAGATGAATCCACACACAAAGCAGTTTCACATAGCTTCTTTCTAGTTTTATCTGGGATATTTTTTTTCACCATAGGCCTCAATGCTCCAAATGTCCTTTGCAGATTCTAAAAAGAGTGTTTCCAACCTGTTGAATCAAAATTTAACTCTGTGAGATGAATCCACACATCACAAAGCAGTTTCACAGATAGCTTCTTTCTAGTTTTATCTGGATATTTTTTTCATATAGGCCTCAATGCTCCAAATGTCCTTCACAGATTCTACAAAAGAGTGTTTCCAACCTGCTGAATCAAAAAAGGTTTAACTGTGAGATGAATCCACACATCAAAAGCAGTTTCACAGATAGCTTTTCTAGTTTTATCTGGGATATTCTTTTCACATAGGCCTCAATGGCTCCAAATGTCCCTTCACAGATTCTAAAAAGTGTTTCCAACCTGCTGAATCAAAAGAAAGGTTTAACTCTGTGAGATGAATCCACACATCAAAAGCAGTTTCACAGATAGCTTCTTCTAGTTTTATCTGGATATTCAGTTTTCACCATAGGCCTCAATGGCTCCAAATGTCCCTTCACAGATTCTACAAAAGAGTGTTTCAACCTGCTGAATCAAAAAAAGTTTAACTCTGTGATGAATCCACACATCAAAAGCAGTTTCACAGATAGCTTTTCTAGTTTTATCTGGGATATTTGTTTTTCACCATAGGCCTCAAGGCTCCCAAATGTCCTTCAGATTCTACAAAAAGTGTTTCCAACCTGCTGAATCAAAAGAAAGGTTTAACTCTGTGAGATGAATCCACACATCAAAAGCAGTTTCACAGATAGCTTCTAGTTTTATCTGGATATTTTTTTCATAGGCCTCAAGGCTCCCAAATGTCCTTCACAGATTCTACAAAAGAGTGTTTCCAACCTGCTGAATCAAAAGAAAGGTTTAACTCTGTGATGAATCCACACATCACAAAGCAGTTTCACAGATAGCTTCTTTCTAGTTTTATCTGGGATATTTTTTTCACTATAGGCCTCAATGGCTCAAATGTCCTTCAGATTCTACAAAAGAGTGTTTCCAACCTGCTGAATCAAAAGAAAGTTTAACTCTGTGAGATGAATCCACACATCACAGCAGTTTCACAGATAGCTTTTCTAGTTTTTATCTGGGATATTTTTTTCACCATAGGCCTCAATGGCTCCAAATGTCCTTCACAGATTCTAAAAAGAGTGTTTCCAACCTGCTGAATCAAAAAGGTTTAACTCTGTGAGATGAATCCACACATCAAAAGCAGTTTCACAGATAGCTTCTTTCTAGTTTTTATCTGGGATATTCTGTTTTTCACCATAGGCCTCAATGGCTCCAAATGTCCTTCACAGATTCTACAAAAAGTGTTTCCAACCTGCTGAATCAAAAGAAAGGTTTAACTGTGAGATGAATCCACACATCAAAAGCAGTTTCACAGATAGCTTTTTCTAAATTTGTTTCACCAAGGCTTCAACCTGCTGAATCAAAAGAAAGTTTCAACCTGCTGAATCAAAAGAAGGTTTAACTCTGTGAGATGAATCACATATCAAAAAGCAGTTTCACAGATAGCTTCTTCTAGTTTTTATCTGGGATATTCTGTTTTTCACTATAGGCCTCAATGGCTCCAAATGTCCTTTGCAGATTCTACAAAAAGTGTTTCCAACCTGCTGAATCAAAAGAAAGTTTAACTCTGTGAGATGAATCACATCACAAAGCAGTTTCACAGATAGCTTTTTCTAGTTTTTATCTGGGATATTGTTTTTCATAGGCCTCAATGGCTCCAAATGTCCCTTCATAAATTCTACAAATGTTGCCATCACAGACTAAGAAGAGTGTTTCAACCTGCTGAATCAAAAGAAAGGTTTAACTGTGAGATGAATCCACACATCACAAGCAGTTTCACAGATAGCTTTTCTAGTTTTTATCTGGGATATTCTTTTTCACCATAGGCCTCAATGGCTCAAATGTCCTTCACAGATTCTAAAAAGAGTGTTTCCAACTGCTGAATCAAAAAGGTTTAACTCTGTGAGATGAATCCACACATCACAAAGCAGTTTCACAGATATTTCTTTCTAGTTTTTATCTGGGATATTCTTTTTTCACCATAGGCCTCAATGCTCCCAAATGTCCTTTGCAGATTCTACAAAAGTGTTTCCAACCTGCTGAA
>JAKFHT010001388.1:0-30544 GCA_023783455.1 Erythrocebus patas | reverse complement strand
GCTGCATATCAGAGATGTAAATTGTTTCCTATTTTCATTGATTTCAAAAATTTAATTTCTGCCTTAATTTTGATGTTTACCCAGCAATTATTTAGAAGTTGCTTAATTTCAATGTGTTTGTGTAGTTTTTGAGAGACCTTCTGGATACTGATTTCTATTTTTTAATTGTACTTTAAGATCTAGGTACATGTGCACAACATGCAAGTTTGTTACATATGTATACATGTGCCATGTTGGTGTGCTGTGCACCCATTAACTCGTCATTTACATTAGGTATATCTCCTAATGCTATTCCTCCCCCTCCCCCTCCCACAATAGGACCCGGTGTGTGATGTTCCCTTCCTGTGTCCAAGTGATCTCATTGTTCAATTCCCACCTATGAGTGAGAACATGTGGTATTTAGTTTTCTGTTCTTGCGATAGTTTGCTGAGAATGATGGTTTCCAGCTGCATCCATATCCCTACAAAGGACATGAACTCATCCTTTTTTATGGCTGCATAGTATTCCATGGTGTATATGTGCCACATTTTCTTAATCCAGTCTGTCACTGAAGGACATTTGGGTTGATTCCAAGTCTTTGCTATTGTGAATAGCGCCACAATAAGCATACATGTGCATGTGTCTTTGTAGCAGCATGACTTATAATCCTTTGGGTGTATCCCCAGTAATGGGATGGCTGGGTCAAATGGTATTTATAGTTCTCTGTGTTCTGTTAATTCATCTCACAGAGTTACATGTTTCCGTCAAAGCCTTTTGCTAAGGCTGTTCTTGTGGAATTAGCAAAGTGATATTTGGAAGCTCATAGAGGGCTATTTTGAAAAAGCGAAATATCTTCCGTTCCAAACTGGAAAGAAGCTTTCTGAGAAACTGCTCTGTGTTCTGTTAATTCATCTCGCAGAGTTGCATCTTTCCTTCAAGAAGCCTTTCGCTAAGGTTGTTCTTGTGGAATTGGCAAAGTGATATTTGGAAGCCCATAGAGGGTATGGTGAAAAGGAGGTATCTTCCGTTCAAAACTGGAAAGAAGCTTTAGAAACTGCTCTGTGTTCTGTTAATTCATCTCACAGAGTTACATCTTTCCTTCAAAAGCCTTTCGCTAAGTCTGTTCTTGTGGAATTGGCAAAGTGATATTTGGAAGCCCATAGAGGGCTTGGTTAAAAAAATATCTTCCGTTCAAAACTGGAAAGAAGCTTTCTGAGAAACTGCTCTGTGTTCTGTTAATTCATCTCACAGAGTTACATCTTTCCTTCAAGAAGCCTTTCGCTAAGGCTTTTCTTGTGGAATTGGCAAGTGATATTTGGAAGCCCATAGAGGCTATGGTGAAAAAATAAATATCTTCCGTTCAAAACTGGAAAGAAGCTTTCTGAGAAACTGCTCTGTGTTTTGTTAATTCATCTCGACGAGTTACATCTTTCCTTCAAAAAGACTTTCCTAAGGCTGTTCTTGGGAAATTGGCAAAGGATATTTGGAAGCCCATAGAGGGCTATGGTGAAAAAGGAAACATCTTCCTTCAAAACTGGAAAGAAGCTTTCTGAGAAACTGCTCTGTGTTCTGTTAATTCATCTCACAGAGTTACATCTTTCCTTCAAGAAGCCTTCGCTAAGGCTGTTCTTGTGGAATTGGCAAAGGATATTTGGAAGCCCATAGGGGCTATGGTGAAAAGGAAATATCTTCCGTTCAAAACTGGCAAGAACCTTTCTGAGAAACTGCTCTGTGTTCTGTTAATTCATCTCACAGAGTTACATCTTTCCTTCAAAGCCCTTCGCTAAGGCTGTTCTTGTGAATTGGCAAAGTGATATTTGGAAGCCCATAGAGGGCTGTGGTAAAAAAGGAAATATCTACCGTTTAAAACCGAAAAGAAGCTATCTGAGAAACTGCTCTGTGTTCTGTTAATTCATCTCACAGAGATACATCTTTCCCTTCCAGAAGCCTTTCGCTAAGGCTGTTCTTGTGGAATTGGCAAAGGGATATGTGGAAGCTCATGGAGGGCTATGGTGAAAAAGGAACTATCTTCAGTTCCAAACTGGAAAGAAGCTTTCTGAGAAACTGCTCTGTGTTCTGTTAATTCATCTCACAGTGTTACATCTTTTCCTTCAATAATCCTTTCGCTAAGGCTGTTCTTGTGCAATTGGCAAAGTGATATTTGGAAGCCCATAGAGGGCTATGGTGAAAAGTATCTTCCGTTCAAAACTGGAAAAGCTTTCTGAGAATCTGCTCTGTGTTCTGTTAATTCATCTCGCAGAGTTACATCTTTCCATCAAGCCTTTCGCTAAGGCTGTTGTTGTGGAATTGGCAAAGTGATATTTGGAAGCCCATAGAGGGCTATGGTGAAAAGGAAATATCTTCCGTTCAAAACTGGAAAGAAGCTTTCTGAGAAACTGGTCTGTGTTCTATTCATCTCACAGAGTTACATTTTTCCCTTAAAGAAGCCTTTCGCTAGGCTGTTCTTGTGGAATTGGCAAAGGATATTTGCAAGCCATAGAGGGCTATGGTGAAAAGGAAATACCTTCCGTTCAAAACTGGAAAGAAGCTTTCTGAGAAACTGCTCTGTGTTCTGTTAATTCATCTCACAGAGTTACATCTTTCCCTTCAAGAAGCCTTTCGCTAAGGCTGTTCTTGGGGAATTGGCAAAGGGATATTTGGAAGCCCTTAGAGGCCTATGGTGAAAAAGGAAATATCTTCCGTTCAAAACTGGAAAGAAGCTTTCTGAGAAACTGCTCTGTGTTCTGTTAATTCATCTCGCAGAGTGCCAACTTTCCCTTCAAGAAGCGTTTCGCTAAGGCTGTTCTTGTGGAATTGGCAAAGGGATATTTTGAAGCCCATAGATGGCTATGATGAAATAGGAAATATCTTCCTTTCAAACCTGGAAAGAAGCTTTCTGAGAAACTGCTCTGTGTACTGTTAATTCATCTCACAGAGTTACATCTTTCCTTCAAGAAGCCTTTCGCTAAGGCTGTTCTTGTGGAATTGGCAAAGTGATATTTGGAAGCCCATAGAGGGCTATGGTGAAAAAGGAAATATCTTCCGTTCAAAACTGGCAACAACCTTTCTGAGAAACTGCTCTGTGTTCTGTTAATTCATCTCACAGAGTTATATCTTTCCCTTTAAGAACCCTTTCGCTAAGGCTGTTCTTGTGCAATTGGCAAAGGGATATTTGGAAGCCCATACAGGGCTATGGTGAAAAAGGAAGTATCTTCCGTTCAAAACTGGAAAGAAGCTTTCTGAGAAACTGCTCTGTGTTCTGTTAATTCATCTCACAGAGTTACATGTTTCCTGTCAAGAAGCCTTTTGCTAAGGCTGTTCTTGTGGAATTGGCAAAGGGATATTTGGAAGCTCATAGAGGGCTATGGTGAAAAACGAATTATCTTCCGTTCAAAACTGGAAAGAAGCTTTCTGAGAAACTGCTCTGTGTTCTGTTAATTCATCTCACAGAGTTACATCTTTCCCTTCAAGAAGCCTTTCGCTAAGGCTGTTCTTGTGGAATTGGCAAAGTGATATTTGGAAGCCCATAGAGGGCTACGGTGAAAAAGGAAGTATCTTCCATTCAAAACTGGAAAGAAGGTTTCTTAGAAACTGCTCTCTGTTCTGTTAATTCATCTCACAGAGTTACATCTTTCCCTTCAAGAAGCCTTTCGCTAAGGCTGTTCTTGTGGAATTGGCAAAGGGATATTTGGAAGCCCATAGAGGGCTACGGTGAAAAAGGAAATATCTTCCGTTCAAAACGGGCAAGAACCTTTCTGAGAAACTGCTCTGTGTTCCGTTAATTCATCTCACAGAGTTACATCTTTCCCTTCAAGAAGCCTTTCGCTAAGGCTGTTCTTGGGGAATTGGCAAAGGGATATTTGGAAGCCCATAGAGGGCTGCGGTGAAAAAGGAAATATCTTCCGTTCAAAACTGGAAAGAAGCTTTCTGAGAAACTGCTCTGTGTTCTGTTAATTCATCTCACAGAGTTCCAACTTTCCCTTCAAGATGCCTTTCGCTAAGGCTGTTCTTGTGGAATTGGCAAAGGGATATTTGGAAGCCCATAGAGGGCTACGGTGAAATAGGAAATATCTTCCGTTCAAAACTGGAAAGAAGCTTTCTGAGAAACTGCTCTGTGTTCTGTTAATTCATCTCACAGAGTTACATCTTTCCCTTCAAGAAGCCTTTCGCTAAGGCTGTTCTTGTGGAATTGGCAAAGTGATATTTGGAAGCCCATAGAGGGCTATGGTAAAAAAGGAAATATCTACCGTTTAAAACCGAAAAGAAGCTATCTGAGAAACTGCTCTGTGTTCTGTTAATTCATCTCACAGAGATACATCTTTCCCTTCCAGAAGCCTTTCGCTAAGGCTGTTCTTGTGGAATTGGCAAAGGGATATTTGGAAGCTCATGGAGGGCTATGGTGAAAAAGGAACTATCTTCAGTTCCAAACTGGAAAGAAGCTTTCTGAGAAACTGCTCTGTGTTCTGTTAATTCATCTCACAGTGTTACATCTTTTCCTTCAATAATCCTTTCGCTAAGGCTGTTCTTGTGCAATTGGCAAAGTGATATTTGGAAGCCCATAGAGGGCTATGGTGAAAAAGGAAGTATCTTCCGTTCAAAACTGGAAAGAAGCTTTCTGAGAATCTGCTCTGTGTTCTGTTAATTCATCTCACAGAGTTACATCTTTCCCATCAAGAAGCCTTTCGCTAAGGCTGTTGTTGTGGAATTGGCAAAGTGATATTTGGAAGCCCATAGAGGGCTATGGTGAAAAAGGAAATATCTTCCGTTCAAAACTGGAAAGAAGCTTTCTGAGAAACTGGTCTGTGTTCTGGTAATTCATCTCACAGAGTTACATTTTTCCCTTAAAGAAGCCTTTCGCTAAGGCTGTTCTTGTGGAATTGGCAAAGGGATATTTGCAAGCCCATAGAGGGCTATGGTGAAAAAGGAAATACCTTCCGTTCAAAACTGGAAAGAAGCTTTCTGAGAAACTGCTCTGTGTTCTGTTAATTCATCTCACAGAGTTACATCTTTCCCTTCAAGAAGCCTTTCGCTAAGGCTGTTCTTGGGGAATTGGCAAAGGGATATTTGGAAGCCCTTAGAGGCCTATGGTGAAAAAGGAAATATCTTCCGTTCAAAACTGAAAGAAGCTTGAGAAACTGCTCTGTGTTCTGTTAATTCATCTCGCAGAGTGCCAACTTTCCTTCAAGAAGCCTTCGCCAAGGCTGTTCTTGTGGAATTGGCAATGGATATTTTGAAGCCCATAGATGGCTATGATGAAATGGGAAATATCTTCCTTTCAAACCTGGAAAGAAGCTTTCTGAGAAACTGCTCTGTGTTCTCTTAATTCATCTCACAGAGTTACATCTTTCCTTCAAGAAGCCTTTGCTAAGGCTGTTCTTGTGGAATTGGCAAAGGGATATTTGGAATCTCAGAGGGCTATGGTGAAAATGAATTATCTTCCGTTCAAAACTGGAAAGAAGCTTGAGAAACTGCTCTGTGTTCTGTTAATTCATCTCACAGAGTTACATCTTTCCTTCACAGTTTTCGCTAAGGCTGTTCTTGTGGAATTGGCAAAGTGATATTTGGAAGCCCATGAGGGCTACGGTGAAAAAGGAATTATCTTCCATTCAAAACTGGAAAGAAGGTTTCTTAGAAACTGCTCTGTGTTCTGTTAATTCATCTCACAGAGTTACATCTTTCCTTCAAGAAGCCTTTCGCTAAGGCTGTTCTTGTAGAATTGGCAAGGATATTTGGATGCTCATAGAAGGCTATGGTGAAAAAGGAAATATCTTCCGCTCAAAACTGGAAAGAAGGTTTCTGAGAAACTGCTCTGTGTTCTGTTAATTCATCTCACAGAGTTACATCTTTCCCTTCAAGAAGCCTTTCGCTAAGGCTGTTCTTGTGGAATTGGCAAAGGGATATGTGGAAGCTCATAGAGGGTATGGTGAAAAGGAAATATCTTCCGCTCAAAAGTGGAAAGAAGCTTGAGAAACTGCTCTGTGTTCTGTTAATTCATCTCACAGAGTTACATCTTTCCTTCCAGAAGCCTTTCGCTAAGGCTGTTCTTGTGAATTGGCAAAGGGATATGTGGAAGCTCATAGAGGGTATGGTGAAAAGGAAATATCTTCCGTCAAAAGTGGAAAGAAGCTTGAGAAACTGCTCTGTGTTCTGTTAATTCATCTCACAGAGTTACATCTTTCCTTCCAGAAGCCTTTCGCTAAGGCTGTTCTTGTGAATTGTAAAGGTGACATTTGGAAGCCCATAGACGTCACGGTGAAATAGGAAGTATCTTCCGCTCAAAATTGGAAAGAAGCTTGAGAAACTGCTCTGTGTTCTGTTAATTCATCTCACAGAGTTACATCTTTCCCTTCAAGAAGCCTTCGCTAAGGCTGTTCTTGTGGAATTGGCAAAGGGATATTTGGAAGCCCATAGAGGGCTATGGTGAAAAAGGAAGTATCTACCGTTCAAAACTGGAAAGAAGCTTTCTGAGAAACTGCTCTGTGTTCTGTTAATTCATCTCACAGAGTTACATCTTTCCCTTCAAGAAGCCTTTCGCTAAGGCTGTTCTTGTGGAATTGGCAAGGTGACATTTGGAAGCCCATAGACGTCTATGGTGAAATAGGAACTATCTTCCGTTCAAAATTGGAAAGAAGCTTTCTGAGAAACTGCTCTGTGTTCTGTTAATTCATCTCACAGAGTTACATCTTTCCCTTCAAGAAGCCTTTCGCTAAGGCTGTTCTTGTGGAATAGGCAAAGGGATATTTGGGAGCCCATAGAAGGCTGTGGTGAATAAGGAAATATCTTCCGTTCAAAACTGGAAAGAAGCTTTCTGAGAAACTGCTCTGTATTCTGTTAATTCATCTCACAGAGTTACATCTTCCTCTTCAAGAAGCCTTTCGCTAAGGCTGTTCTTGTGGAATTGGCAAAGTGATATTTGGAACCCCTAGAGGGCTATGGTGAAAAGTGAAGTAAATTCCGTTCAAAACTGGAAAGAAGCTTTCTGAGAAACTGCTCTGTGTTCTGTTAATTCATCTCCCAGAGTTACATCTTTCCCTGCAAGAAGCCTTTCGTAAGGCTGTTCTTGTGGAATTGGCAAAGGGATATTTGGAAGCCCATAGAGGGCTATGGTGAAAAAGGAAATATCTTCCCTTAAAACCGAAAAGAAGCTTTCTGAGAAACTGCTCTGTGTTCTGTTAATTCATCTCACAGAGTTACATCTTTCCCTTCAAGAAGCCTTTCGCTAAGGTGTTCTTGTGGAATTGGCAAAGGGATATTTGGAAGCTCATAGAGGGCTATGGTGAAAAGTGAAGTAAATTCCGTTCAAAACTGGAAAGAAGCTTTCTGAGAAACTGCTCTGTGTTCTGTTAATTCATCTCCCAGAGTTACATCTTTCCCTGCAAGAAGCCTTTCGCTAAGGCTGTTCTTGTGGAATTGGCAAGGATATTTGGAAGCCCATAGAGGGCTATGGTGAAAAAGGAAATATCTTCCTTAAAACCGAAAAGAAGCTTGAGAAACTGCTCTGTGTTCTGTTAATTCATCTCACAGAGTTACATCTTTCCCTTCAAGAAGCCTTCGCTAAGGTGTTCTTGTGGAATTGGCAAAGGATATTTGGAAGCCCATAGAGGGCTATGGTGAAAAAGGAAATATCTTCCGTTCAAAACTGGAAAGAAGCTTTCTGAGAAACTGCTCTGTGTTCTGTTAATTCATCTCACAGAGTTACATCTTTCCCTTCAGGAAGCCTTTTGCTAAGGCTGTTCTTGTGGAATTGGCAAAGTGATATTTGGAAGCCCATAGAGGGCTATGGTGAAAAAGGAAATATCTTCCGTTCAAAACTGGAAAGAAGCTTTCTGAGAAACTGCTCAGTGTTCTGTTAATTCATCTCACAGAGTTACATCTTTCCCTTCAAGAAGCCTTTCGCTAAGGCTGTTCTTGTGGAATTGGCAAAGTGACATTTGGAAGCGCATAGACGGCTATGGTGAAAAAGGAAGTATCTTCCGTTCAAAACTGGAAAGAAGCTTTCTGAGAAACTGCTCTGTGTTCTGTTAATTCATCTCATACAGTTACATCTTTCCTTCAAGAAGCCTTCGCTAAGGCTGTTATTGTGGAATTGGCAAAGTGATATTTGGAAGCCCATAGAGGGCTATGGTGAAAAGGAAATACCTTCTGTTCAAAACTCGAAGAAGCTTTCTGAGAAACTGCTCTGTGTTGTGTTAATTCATCTCACAGAGTTACATCTTTCCCTTCAAGAAGCCTTTCGCTAAGGCTGTTCTTGTGCAATTGGCAAAGTGATATTTGGAAGCCCATAGAGGGCTATGGTGAAAAAGGAAGTATCTTCCGTTCAAAACTGGAAAGAAGCTTTCTGAGAAACTGCTCTGTGTTCTGTTAATTCATCTCACAGGGTTACATCTTTCCCTTCAAGAAGCCTTTCGCTAAGGCTGTTCTTGTGGAATTGGCAAAGTGATATTTTTAAGGCCATAGAGGGCTAGGGTGAAAAAGGAAATATCTTCCGTTCAAAACTGGAAAGAAGGTTTCTTAGAAACTGCTCTGTGTTATGTTAATTCATCTCACAGAGTTACATCTTTCCCGTCAAGAAGCCTTTCGCTAAAGCTGTTCTGGTGGAATTGACAAAGGGATATTTGGAAGCTCATAGAGGGTATGGTGAAAAAGGAAATATCTTCCGTTCAAAACTGGAAAGAAGCTTTCTGAGAAACTCCTCTGTGTTCTGTTAATTCATCTCACAGAGTTACATCTTTCCCTTCAAGAAGCCTTTCGCTAAGGCTGTTCTTGTGGAATCGGAAAGTGATATTTGGAAGCCCATAGCCGGCTATGGTGAAAAAGGAAGTATCTTCCGCTCAAAACTGGAAAGAAGCTTTCTGAGAAACTGCTCTGTGTTCTGTTAATTCATCTCACAGAGTTACATCTTTCCCTTCAAGAAGCCTTCGCTAAGGCTGTTCTTGTGGAATTGGCAAAGGATATTTGGAAGCCCATAGAGGGCTATGGTGAAAAAGGAAATATCTTCCGTTTAAAACTGGAAAGAAGCTTGAAAAACAGCTCTGTGTTCTGTTAATTCATCTCAGAGTTACCTCTTTCCTTCAAGCCTTCGCTAAGGCTGTTCTTGTTGAATTGGCAAAGGGATATTTGATGCTCATAGAAGGCTATGGTGAAAAGGAAATATCTTCCGTTCAATACTGGAAAGAAGGTTTTGAGAAACTGCTCTGTGTTCTGTTAATTCATCTCACAGAGTTACATCTTTCCTTCAAGAAGCCTTTCGCTAAGGCTGTTCTTGTGGAATTGGCAAGGATATTTGGAAGCTCATAGAGGGCTATGGTGAAAAGGAAATATCTTCCGTTCAAAACTGGAAAGAAGCTTTCTGAGAAACTCCTCTGTGTTCTGTTAATTCATCTCACAGAGTTACATCTTTCCTTCAAGAAGCCTTTCGCTAAGGCTGTTCTTGTGGAATTGGCAAAGTGATATTTGAAAGCCCATAGAGGGTATGGTGAAAAGGAAATATCTTCCGTTCAAACCGGAAAGAAGCTTGAGAAACTGCTCTGTGTTCTGTTAATTCATCTCACAGAGTTACATCTTTCCTTCAAAAGCCTTTCGCTAGGCTGTTCTTGTGGAATTGGCAAAGGATATTTGGAAGCCCATAGAGGGCTACAGTGAAATAGGAAATATCTTCCGTTCAAAACTGGAAAGAAGCTTTCTGAGAAACTGCTCTGTGTTCTGTTAATTCATCTCACAGAGTTACATTTTCCTTCAAAAGCCTTTCGCTAAGGCTGTTCTTGTGGTATTAGCAAAGGATATTTGGAAATCCATAGAGGGCTATGGTGAAAAAGGAAATATCTTCCGTTCAAAACTGGAAAGAAGCTTTCTGAAAAACTGCTCTGTGTTCTGTTAATTCATCTCACAGAGTTACATCTTCCCCTTCAAGAAGCCTTTCGCTAAGGCTGTTCTTGTGGAATTGGCAAAGTGACATTTGGAAGCCCATAGAGGGCTATGGTGAAAAAGGAAGTATCTTCCGTTCAAAACTGGAAAGAAGCCTTCTGAGAAACTGCTCTGTGTTCTGTTAAATCATCTCACAGAGTTACATCTTTCCCTTCAAGAAGCCTTTCGCTAAGGCTGTTCTTGTGGAATTGGCAAAGGGATATTTGGAAGTCCATAGAGGGCTATGGTGAAATAGGAAATATCTTCCTTTCAAAACTGGAAAGAAGCTTTCTGAGAAACTGCTCTGTGTTCTCTTAATTCATCGCAAAGAGTTACATCTTCCCCTTCAAGAAGCCTTTCGCTAAGGCTGTTCTTGTGGAATAGGCAAAGGGATATTTGGGAGCCCATAGAAGGCTGTGGTGAAAAAGGAAATATCTTCCGTTCAAAACTGGAAAGAAGCTTTCTGAGAAACTGCTCTGTATTCTGTTAATTCATCTCACAGAGTTACATCTTCCTCTTCAAGAAGCCTTTCGCTAAGGCTGTTCTTGTGGAATTTTCAAAGTGATATTTGGAAGCCCATAGAGGGCTATGTTGAAAAGTGAAGTAAATTCCGTTCAAAACTGGAAAGAAGCTTTCTGAGAAACTGCTCTGTGTTCTGTTAATTCATCTCCCAGAGTTACATCTTTCCCTGCAAGAAGCCTTTCGCTAAGGCTGTTCTTGTGGAATTGGCAAAGTGATATTTGGAAGCCCATAGAGGGCTATGGTGAAAAAGGAAATATCTTCCCTTAAAACCGAAAAGAAGCTTTCTGAGAAACTGCTCTGTGTTCTGTTAATTCATCTCACAGAGTTACATCTTTCCCTTCAAGAAGCCTTTCGCTAAGGTGTTCTTGTGGAATTGGCAAAGGGATATTTGGAAGCTCATAGTGGGCTATGGTGAAAAAGGAAATATCTTCCGTTCAAAACTGGAAAGAAGCTTTCTGAGAAACTGCTCTGTGTTCTGTTAATTCATCTCACAGAGTTACATCTTTCCCTTCAGGAAGTCTTTTGCTAAGGCTGTTCTTGTGGAATTGGCAAAGTGATATTTGGAAGCCCATAGAGGGCTATGGTGAAAAAGGAAATATCTTCCGTTCAAAACTGGAAAGAAGCTTTCTGAGAAACTGCTCAGTGTTCTGTTAATTCATCTCACAGAGTTACATCTTTCCCTTCAAGAAGCCTTTCGCTAAGGCTGTTCTTGTGGAATTGGCAAAGTGACATTTGGAAGCCCATAGAGGGCTATGGTGAAAAAGGAAGTATCTTCCGTTCAAAACTGGAAAGAAGCTTTCTGAGAAACTGCTCTGTGTTCTGTTAATTCATCTCACAGAGTTACATTTTCCTTCAAAGCCTTTCGCTCACGCTGTTCTTGTGGAATTAGCAAAGGATATTTGGAAATCCATAGAGGGCTATGGTGAAAAGGAAATATCTTCCGTTCAAAACTGGAAAGAAGCTTTCTGAGAAACTGCTCAGTGTTCTGTTAATTCATCTCACAGAGTTACATCTTTCCTTCAAGAAGCCTTTCGCTAAGGCTGTTCTTGTGGAATTGGCAAAGTGACATTTGGAAGCCCATAGAGGGCTATGGTGAAAAGGAAGTATCTTCCGTTCAAAACTGGAAAGAAGCTTTCTGAGAAACTGCTCTGTGTTCTGTTAATTCATCTCACAGAGTTACATTTTCCTTCAAAGCCTTTCGCTCACGCTGTTCTTGTGGAATTGGCAAAGGATATTTGGAAATCCATAGAGGGCTATGGTGAAAAGGAAATATCTTCCGTTCAAAACTGGAAAGAAGCTTTCTGAAAAACTGCTCTGTGTTCTGTTAATTCATCTCACAGAGTTACATCTTCCTTCAAGAAGCCTTTAGCTAAGGCTGTTCTTGTGGAATTGGCAAAGGATATTTGGAAGCCCATAGAGGGCTATGGTGAAAAAGGAAATATCTTCCGTTCAAAACTGGAAAGAAGCCTTCTGAGAAACTGCTCTGTGTTCTGTTAAATCATCTCACAGAGTTACATCTTTCCTTCAAGAAGCCTTCGCTAAGGCTGTTCTTGTGAATTGGCAAAGGATATTTGGAAGTCCATAGAGGGCTATGGTGAAATAGGAAATATCTTCCTTTCAAAACTGGAAAGAAGCTTTCTGAGAAACTGCTCTGTGTTCTCTTAATTCATCGCAAAGAGTTACATCTTCCCCTTCAAGAAGCCTTTCGCTAAGGCTGTTCTTGTGGAATAGGCAAAGGGATATTTGGGAGCCCATAGAAGGCTGTGGTGAAAAAGGAAATATCTTCCGTTCAAAACTGGAAAGAAGCTTTCTGAGAAACTGCTCTGTATTCTGTTAATTCATCTCACAGAGTTACATCTTCCTCTTCAAGAAGCCTTTCGCTAAGGCTGTTCTTGTGGAATTTTCAAAGTGATATTTGGAAGCCCATAGAGGGCTATGTTGAAAAGTGAAGTAAATTCCGTTCAAAACTGGAAAGAAGCTTTCTGAGAAACTGCTCTGTGTTCTGTTAATTCATCTCCCAGAGTTACATCTTTCCCTGCAAGAAGCCTTTCGCTAAGGCTGTTCTTGTGGAATTGGCAAAGTGATATTTGGAAGCCCATAGAGGGCTATGGTGAAAAAGGAAATATCTTCCTTAAAACCGGAAAGAAGCTTGAGAAACTGCTCTGTGTTCTGTTAATTCATCTCACAGAGTTACATCTTTCCTTCAAGAAGCCTTCGCTAAGGTGTTCTTGTGGAATTGGCAAAGGGATATTTGGAAGCTCATAGTGGGCTATGGTGAAAAGGAAATATCTTCCTTTCAAAACTGGAAAGAAGCTTTCTGAGAAACTGCTCTGTGTTCTGTTAATTCATCTCACAGAGTTACATCTTTCCTTCAGGAAGCCTTTTGCTAAGGCTGTTCTTGTGGAATTGGCAAAGTGATATTTGGAAGCCCATAGGGCTATGGTGAAAAGGAAATATCTTCCGTTCAAAACTGGAAAGAAGCTTTCTGAGAAACTGCTCAGTGTTCTGTTAATTCATCTCACAGAGTTACATCTTTCCTTCAAGAAGCCTTTCGCTAAGGCTGTTCTTGTGGAATTGGCAAAGTGATATTTGGAAGCTCATAGAGGGCTATGGTGAAAAGGAAGTATCTTCCGTTCAAAACTGGAAAGAAGCTTTCTGAGAAACTCCTCTGTGTTCTGTTAATTCATCTCAGAGTTACATCTTTCCCTTCAAGAAGCCTTTCGCTAAGGCTGTTATTGTGGAATTGGCAAAGTGACATTTGGAAGCCCATAGAGGCTCTGGTGAAAAGGAAATATCTTCCGTTCAAAACTGGAAGAAGCTTTCTGAGAAACTGCTCTGTGTTGTGTTAATTCATCTCACAGGGTTACATATTTCCCTTCAAGAAGCCTTTCGCTAAGGCTGTTCTTGTGGAATTGGCAAAGTGATATTTTTAAGGCCATAGAGGGCTAGGGTGAAAAAGGAAATATCTTCCGTTCAAAACGGGAAAGAAGCTTTCTGAGAAACTGCTCTGTGTTCTGTTAATTCATCTCACAGAGTTACATCTTTCCCTTCAAGAAGCCTTTCGCTAAGGCTGTTCTTGTGGAATTGGCAATGTGATATTTGGAAGCCCATAGAGGGCTATTCTGAAAAAGGAAGTATCTTCCGTTCAAATCTGGAAAGAAGCTTTCTGAGAAACTGCTCTGTGTTCTGTTAATTCATCTCACAGAGTTACATCTTTCACTTCAAGGAGCCTTTCGCTAAGGCTGTTCTTGTAGAATTGGCAAAGGGATATTTGGAAGCTCATAAAGGGCTATGGTGAAAAAGGAATATCTTCCGTTCAAAACTGGAAAGAAGCTTTCTGAGAAACTGCTCTGTGTTATGTTAATTCATCTCACAGAGTTACATCTTTCCCTTCAAGCCTTTTGCTAAGGCTGTTCTTGTGGAATTGGCAAAGGATATTTTAGCCCATAGAGGACTATGGTGAAAAGGAAATATCTTCCGTTCAAAACTGGAAAGAAGCTTCCTGGGAAACTGTTCTTTGTTCTGTTAATTCATCTCACAGAGTTACATCTTTCCCTTCAAGAAGCCTTTCGCTAAGGTTGTTCTTGTGGAATTGGCAAAGTCATATTTGTAAGCCCATAGAGGGCTACGGTGAAAAAGGAGATATCTTCCGTTCAAAACTGGAAAGAAGCTTTCTGAGAAACTGCTCTGTGTTCTGTTATTTCATCTCACAGAGTTACATCTTTCCCTTCAAGAAGCCTTTTGCTAAGGCTGTTCTTGTGGAATTGGCAAAGGGATATTTGGAAGCCCATAAAGGGCTATGGTGAAAAAGGAAATATCTTCCGTTCAAAACTGGAAAGAAGCTTTCTGAGAAACTGCTCTGTGTTCTGTTAATTCATCTCACAGAGTTACATCTTTCCCTTCAAGAAGCCTTTCGCTAAGGCTGTTCTTGTAGAATTGGCAAAGGGATATTTGGAAGCTCATAGAGGGCTATGGTGAAAAAGGAAATATCTTCCGTTCCAAACTGGAAAGAAGCTTTCTGAGAAACTCCTCTGTGTTCTGTTAATTCATCTCACAGAGTTACATCTTTCCCTTCAACAAGCCTTTCGCTAAGGCTGTTCTTGTGGAATTGGCAAAGGGATATTTTGAAGCCCATAGAGGGTTATGGTGAAAAAGGAAATATCTTCCGTTCAAAACTGGAAAGAAGCTTTCTGAGAAACTGCTCTGTGTTCTGTTAATTCATCTCACAGAGTTACATCTTTCCCTTCAAGAAGCCTTTCGCTAAGGCTGTTCTTGTAGAATTGGCAAAGGGATATTTGGAAGCTCATAGAGGGCTATGGTGAAAAAGGAAATATCTTCCGTTCCAAACTGGAAAGAAGCTTTCTGAGAAACTCCTCTGTGTTCTGTTAATTCATCTCACAGAGTTACATCTTTCCCTTCAACAAGCCTTTCGCTAAGGCTGTTCTTGTGGAATTGGCAAAGTGACATTTGGAAGCCCATAGTGGGCTATGGTGACAAAGGAAGTATCTTCCGTTCAAAACTGGAAAGAAGCTTTCTGAGAAACTGCTCTGTGTTCTGTTAATTCATCTCACAGAGTTACATCTTTCCCTTCAGGAAGCCTTTTGCTAAGGCTGTTCTTGTGGAATTGGCGGATATTTGGAAGCCCATAGAGGGCTATGGTGAAAAGGAAATATCTTCCGCTCAAAACTGGAAAGAAGCTTTCTGAGAAACTGCTCAGTGTTCTGTTAATTCATCTCACAGATTTACATCTTTCCTTTACAGCCTTCGTTACAAGGCTGTTCTTGTGGAATTGGCAAAGTGACATTTGGAGCGCGCATAGCGGCCATGGTGAAAAAGGCAGTATCTTCCGTTCAAAACTGGAAAGAAGCTTGAGAAACTGCTCTGTGTTCTGTTAATTCATCTCAGAGTTACATCTTTCCCTTCAAGAAGCGTTTCGCTAAGGCTGTTATTGTGGAATTGGCAAAGGATATTTGGAAGCCCATGAGGGCTATGGTGAAAAAGGAAATACCTTCCGTTCAAAACTCGAAAAGAAGCTTGAGAAACTGCTCTGTGTTGTGTTAATTCATCTCACAGAGTTACATCTTTCCTTCAAGAAGCCTTTCGCTAAGGCTGTTCTTGTGCAATTGGCAAAGTGATATTTGGAAGCCCATAGAGGGCTATGGTGAAAAGGAAGTATCTTCCGTTCAAAACTGGAAAGAAGCTTTCTGAGAAACTGCTCTGTGTTCTGTTAATTCATCTCACAGGGTTACATCTTTCCTTCAAGAGTCTTTCGCTAAGGCTGTTCTTGTGGAATTGGCAAAGTGATATTTTTAAGGCCATAGAGGGCTAGGGTGAAAAAGGAAATATCTTCCGTTCAAAACTGGAAAGAAGCTTTCTGAGAAACTGCTCTGTGTTCTGTTAATTCATCTCACAGAGTTACATCTTTCCTTCAAAAAGCCTTCGCTAAGGCTGTTCTTGTGGAATTGGCAATATGATATTTGGAAGCCCATAGAGGGCTATGGTGAAAAAGGAAGTATCTTCCGTTCAAAACTGGAAAGAAGCTTTCTGAGAAACTGCTCTGTGTTCTATTATTTCATCTCACAGAGTTACATCTTTCCCTTCAAGAAGCCTTTCGCTAAGGCTGTTCTTGTGGAATTGGCAAAGGATATTTTGAAGCCCATAGAGGGCTATGGTGAAAAGGAAATATCTTCCGCTCAAAACTGGAAAGAAGCTTGAGAAACTGCTCTGTGTTCTGTTAATTCATCTCACAGAGTTACATCTTTCCTTCAAGAAGCCTTCGCTAAGGCTGTTCTTGTAGAATTGGCAAAGGATATTTGGAAGCTCATAGAGGGCTATGGTGAAAAAGGAAATATCTTCCGCTCCAAACTGGAAAGAAGCTTTCTGAGAAACTCCTCTGTGTTCTGTTAATTCATCTCACAGAGTTACATCTTTCCCTTCACAGCCTTTTCGCTAAGGCTGTTCTTGTGGAATTGGCAAAGTGATATTTGGAAGCCCATAGAGGGCTATGGTGAAAAGGAAATATCTTCCGCTCAAAACTGGAAAGAAGCTTGAGAAACTGCTCTGTGTTCTGTTATTTCATCACACAGAGTTACATCTTTCCTTCAAGAAGCCTTTCGCTAAGGCTGTTCTTGTGGAATGGCAAAGGATATTTTGAAGCCCATAGAGGGCTATGGTGAAAAAGGAAATATCTTCCGTTGAAAACCGGAAAGAAGCTGAGAAACTGTTTGTGTTCTGTTAATTCATCTCACAGAGTTACATCTTTCCCTTCAAGAAGCCTTCGCTAAGGTTGTTCTTGTGGAATTGGCAAAGGATATTTGTAAGCCCATAGAGGGCTATGGTGAAAAGGAGATATCTTCCGCTCAAAACTGGAAAGAAGCTTGAGAAACTGCTCTGTGTTCTGTTATTCATCTCACAGAGTTACATCTTTCCTTCAAGAAGCCTTTGCTAAGGCTGTTCTTGTGGAATTGGCAAAGGATATTTTGAAGCCCATAAGAGGGCTATGGTGAAAAGGAAATATCTTCCGCTCAAAAGTGGAAAGAAGCTTGAGAAACTGCTCTGTGTTCTGTTAATTCATCTCACAGAGTTACATCTTTCCCTTCATAGCCTTCGCTAAGGCTGTTCTTGTAGAATTGGCAAAGGATATTTGGAAGCTCATAGAGGGCTATGGTGAAAAGGAAATATCTTCCGCTCCAAACTGGAAAGAAGCTTTCTGAGAAACTCCTCTGTGTTCTGTTAATTCATCTCACAGAGTTACATCTTTCCTTCAAGAAGCCTTTCGCTAAGGCTGTTCTTGTGGAATTGGCAAAGGATATTTGGAAGCCCATAGAGGGCTATGGTGAAAAGGAAATATCTTCCGCTCAAAACTGGAAAGAAGCTTTCTGAGAAACTGCTCTGTGTTCTGTTAATTCATCTCACAGAGTTACATCTTTCCTTCAAGAAGTTTTCGCTAAGGCTGTTCTTGTAGAATTGGCAAGGGATATTTGGAAGCCCATAGAGGGCTATGGTGAAAAAGGAAATATCTTCCGCTCCAAACTGGAAAGAAGCTTGAGAAACTCCTCTGTGTTCTGTTAATTCATCTCACAGAGTTACATCTTTCCCTTCAACAAGCCTTTCGCTAAGGCTGTTCTTGTGGAATTGGCAAAGGACATTTGGAAGCCCATAGTGGGCAATGTGACAAAGGAAATATCTTCCGCTCAAAACTGGAAAGAAGCTTGAGAAACTGCTCTGTGTTCTGTTAATTCATCTCACAGAGTTACATCTTTCCTTCAAGAAGCCTTTCGCCAAGGCTGTTCTTGTGGAATTGGCAAAGGATATTTGGAAGCCCATAGAGGGCTATGGTGAAAAAGGAAATATCTTCCGCTCAAAACTGGAAAGAAGCTTTCTGAGAAACTGCTCAGTGTTCTGTTAATTCATCTCACAGAGTTACATCTTTCCCTTCAAGAAGTTTTCGCTAAGGCTGTTCTTGTGGAATTGGCAAAGTGATATTTGGAAGCGATAGACGGGCTATGGTGAAAAAGGAAGTATCTTCCGCTCAAAACTGGAAAGAAGCTTTCTGAGAAACTGCTATGTGTTCTGTTAATTCATCTCACATAGAGTTACTCTTCCTTCAAGAAGCGTTTCGCTAAGGCTGTTATTGTGGAATTGGCAAAGGATATTTGGAAGCCCATAGAGGGCTATGGTGAAAAGGAAATACTCCGCTCAAAACTCGAAAGAAGCTTTCTGAGAAACTGCTCTGTGTTGTGTTAATTCATCTCACAGAGTTACATCTTTCCTTCAAGAAGCCTTTCGCTAAGGCTGTTCTTGTGCAATTGGCAAAGTGATATTTGGAAGCCCATAGAGGGCTATGGTGAAAAGGAAGTATCTTCCGTTCAAAACTGGAAAGAAGCTTGAGAAACTGCTCTGTGTTCTGTTAATTCATCTCACAGGGTTACATCTTTCCTTCAAGAAGCCTTTCGCTAAGGCTGTTCTTGTGGAATTGGCAAAGTGATATTTTTAAGGAAATAGAGGGCTAGGTGAAAAAGGAAATATCTTCCGCTCAGAATGGGAAAGAAGCTTGAGAAACTGCTCTGTGTTCTGTTAATTCATCTCACAGAGTTACATCTTTCCCTTCAAGAAGCCTTTCGCTAAGGCTGTTCTTGTGGAATTGGCAATGATATTTTGAAGCCCATAGAGGGCTATGGTGAAAAGGAAGTATCTTCCGCTCAAAACTGGAAAGAAGCTTGAGAAACTGCTCTGTGTTCTATTATTTCATCTCACAGAGTTACATCTTCCTTCAAGAAGCCTTTCGCTAAGGCTGTTCTTGTGGAATTGGCAAGGATATTTGGAAGCCCATAGAGGGCTATGGTGAAAAGGAAATATCTTCCGCTCAAAACTGGAAAGAAGCTTGAGAAACTGCTCTGTGTTCTGTTAATTCATCTCACAGAGTTACATCTTTCCTTCAAGAAGCCTTTCGCTGTTCTTGTAGAATTGGCAAAGGGATATTTGGAAGCCCATAGAGGGCTATGGTGAAAAGGAAATATCTTCCGCTCAAAACTGGAAAGAAGCTTTCTGAGAAACTGCTCTGTGTTCTGTTAATTCATCTCACAGAGTTACATCTTTCCTTCAAGAAGCCTTTCGCTAAGGCTGTTCTTGTAGAATTGGCAAAGGATATTTGGAAGCTCATAGAGGGCTATGGTGAAAAGGAAATATCTTCCGTTCCAAACTGGAAAGAAGCTTTCTGAGAAACTGCTCTGTGTTCTGTTAATTCATCTCACAGAGTTATATCTTTCCTTCAACAAGCCTTTCGCTAAGGCTGTTCTTGTGGAATTGGCAAAGTGACATTTGAAGCCCATAGTGGGCTATGGTGACAAAGGAAGTATCTTCGCTCAAAACTGGAAAGAAGCTTGAGAAACTGCTCTGTGTTCTGTTAATTCATCTCAAAGAGTTACATCTTCCTTCAAGAAGCCTTTCGCTAAGGTTGTTCTTGTGTAATTGGCAAAGGATATTTGGAAGCTCATAGAGGCTACGGTGAAAAAGGAAATATCTTCCGCTCAAAACTGGCAAGAACCACTTGAGAAACTGCTCTGTGTTCTGTTAATTCATCTCACAGAGTTACATCTTTCCTTCAAGAAGCCTTTCGCTAAGGCTGTTCTTGTGGAATTGGCAAAGTGATATTTGTAAGCCCATAGAGGGCTACGGTGAAAAAGGAAATATCTTCCGCTCAAAACTGGAAAGAAGCTTGAGAAACTGCTCTGTGTTCTGTTATTTCATCTCACAGAGTTACATCTTTCCCTTCAAGAAGCCTTCTAAGGCTGTTCTTGTGGAATTGGAAAATGATATTTGGAAGCGATAGAGGGCTATGGTGAAAAGGAAGCATCTTCCGTTCCAAACTGGAAAGAAGCTTTCTGAGAAACTGCTCTGTGTTCTGTTAATTCATCTCACAGAGTTACATCTTCCCTTCAAGAAGCCTTTCGCTAAAGCTGTTCTTGTGGAATTGGCAAAGGATATTTGGAAGCTCATAGAGGGCTATGGTGAAAAGGAAATATCTTCCGTTAAAACTGGAAAGAAGCTTTCTGAAAAACAGCTCTGTGTTCTGTTAATTCATCTCACAGAGTTACATCTTTCCCTTCAAGAAGCCTTTCGCTAAGGCTGTTCTTGTAGAATTGGCAAAGGATATTTGGATGCTCATAGAAGGCTATGGTGAAAAGGAAATATCTTCCGCTCAAAACTGGAAAGAAGCTTTCTGAGAAACTGCTCTGTGTTCTGTTAATTCATCTCACAGAGTTACATCTTCCTTCAAGCCTTTCGCCAAGGCTGTTCTGTGGAATTGGCAAAGGATATTTGGAAGCTCAGAGAGGGCTATGGTGAAAAGGAAATATCTTCCTTTCAAAACTGGAAAGAAGCTTTCTGAGAAACTCCTCTGTGTTCTGTTAATTCATCTCACAGAGTTACATCTTTCCTTCAAAAGCCTTCGCTAAGGCTGTTCTTGTGGAATTGGCAAAGTGATATTTGGAAGCCCATAGAGGGCTATGGTGAAAAGGAGTATCTTCCGTTCAAAACTGCAAAGAAGCTTTCTGAGAAACTGCTCTGTTTTCTTTTAATTCATCTCACAGAGTTACATTTTCCTTCAAGAAACCTTCGCTAAGGCTGTTCTTGTGGAAAAGGCAAAGTGATATTTGGAAGCCCATAGAGGGCTATGGTGAAAAAGGAATTACCCTCCGTTCAAAACTGGAAAGAAGCTTTCTGAGAAACTGCTCTGGGTTGTGTTAATTCATCTCACAGAGTTACATCTTTCCCTTCAAGAACCTTTTCGCAAGGCTGTTCTTGTGGAATTGGCAAAGTGATATTTGGAAGCCCATAGAGGGCTATGGTGAAAAAGGAAATATCCTCTGTTCAAAACGGGAAAGAAGCTTTCTGAGAAACTGCTCTGTGTTCTGTTAATTCATCTCACAGAATTACATCTTTCCCTTCAAGACGCCTTTCGATAAGGCTGTTCTTGTTGAATTGGCAAAGGGATATTTGGAAGCTCATAGAGGGCTATGCTGAAAAAGGAAATATCTGCCGTTCAAAACCGGAAAGAAGCTTTCTGAGAAACTGCTCTGGGTTCTGTTAATTCATCTCACAGAGTTACATCTTTCCCTTCAAGAAGCCTTTCGCTGAGGCTGTTCTTGTGGAATTGGCAAAGTCATATTTGAAAGCCCATAGAGGACTATGGTGAAAAAGGAAATATCTTCCGTTCAAAACCGGAAAGAAGCTTTCTGAGAAACTGCTCTGTGTTCTGTTAATTCATCTCACAGAGTTACATCTTTCCCTTCAAGAAGCCTTTCGCCAAGGCTGTTCTTGTGGAATTGGCAAAGGGATATTTGGAAGCTCAGAGAGGGTATGGTGAAAAAGGAAATATCTTCCGTTCAAAACTGGAAAGAAGCTTTCTGAGAAACTCCTCTGTGTTCTGTTAATTCATCTCACAGAGTTACATCTTTCCCTTCAAGAAGCCTTTCGCTAAGGCTGTTCTTGTGGAATTGGCAAAGTGATATTTGGAAGCCCATAGAGGGCTATGGTGAAAAAGGAAGTATCTTCCGTTCAAAACTGCAAAGAAGCTTTCTGAGAAACTGCTCTGTTTTCTTTTAATTCATCTCACAGTGTTACATCTTTCCCTTCAAGAAACCTTTCGCTAAGGCTGTTCTTGTGGAATAGGCAAAGTGATATTTGGAAGCCCATAGAGGGCTATGGTGAAAAAGGAATTACCCTCCGTTCAAAACTGGAAAGAAGCTTTCTGAGAAACTGCTCTGGGTTGTGTTAATTCATCTCACAGAGTTACATCTTTCCCTTCAAGAAGCCTTTCGCTAAGGCTGTTCTTGTGGAATTGGCAAAGTGATATTGGGAAGCCCATAGAGGGCTATGGTGAAAAAGGAAATATCCTCTGTTCAAAACAGGAAAAGAAGCTTTCTGAGAAACTGCTCTGTGTTCTGTTAATTCATCTCACAGAGTTACATCTTTCCTTCAAGGCAGCCTTCGCTAAGGCTGTTCTTGTTGAATTGGCAAAGGGATATTTGGAAGCTCCTAGAGGGCTATGCTGAAAAAGGAAATATCTGCCGTTCAAAACCGGAAAGAAGCTTTCTGAGAAACTGCTCTGGGTTCTGTTAATTCATCTCACAGAGTTACATCTTTCCCTTCAAGAAGCCTTTCGCTAAGGCTGTTCTTGTGGAATTGGCAAAGTCATATTTGAAAGCCCATAGAGGACTATGGTGAAAAAGGAAATATCTTCCGTTCAAAACCGGAAAGAAGCTTTCTGAGAAACTGCTCTGTGTTCTGTTAATTCATCTCACTGAGTTCCAACTTTCCCTTCAAGAAGCCTTTCGCTAAGGCTGTTCTTGTGGAATTGGCAAAGGGATATTTGGAAGCCCATAGAGGGCTCTGGGTGAAATAGGAAATATCTTCCGTTCAAAAGTGGAAAGAAGCTTTCTGAGAAACTGCTCTGTGTTCTGTTAATTCATCTCACAGAGTTACATCTTTCCTTCAAGAAGCCTTCGCTAAGGCTGTTCTTGTAGAATTGGCAAAGGATATTTGGAAGCTCATAGAGGGCTATGGTGAAAAGGAAATATCTTCCGTTCCAAAGTGGAAAGAAGCTTTCTGAGAAACTGCTCTGTGTTCTGTTAATTCATCTCACAGAGTTACATCTTTCCTTCAAGAAGCCTTCGCTAAGGCTGTTCTTGTGAATTGAAAGGATATTTGGAAGCCCATAGAGGGCTATGGTGAAAAGGAAATATCTTCCGCTCCAAACTGGAAAGAAGCTTGAGAAACCCTCTGTGTTCTGTTAATTCATCTCACAGAGTTACATCTTTCCTTCAACAAGCCTTTCGCTAAGGCTGTTCTTGTGGAATTGGCAAAGGATATTTGAAGCCCATAGAGGGTTATGGTGAAAAAGGAAATATCTTCCGCTCAAAACTGGAAAGAAGCTTCTGAGAAACTGCTCTGTGTTCTGTTAATTCATCTCACAGAGTTACATCTTTCCCTTCAAGAAGCCTTTCGCTAAGGCTGTTCTTGTAGAATTGGCAAGGATATTTGGAAGCTCATAGAGGGCTATGGTGAAAAAGGAAATATCTTCCGCTCCAAACTGGAAAGAAGCTTGAGAAACTCCTCTGTGTTCTGTTAATTCATCTCACAGAGTTACATCTTTCTTCAACAAGCCTTCGCTAAGGCTGTTCTTGTGGAATTGGCAAAGTGACATTTGGAAGCCCATAGTGGCTATGGTGACAAAGGAAGTATCTTCCGTCAAAACTGGAAAGAAGCTTGAGAAACTGCTCTGTGTTCTGTTAATTCATCTCACAGAGTTACATCTTTCCTTCAGGAAGCCTTTTGCTAAGGCTGTTCTTGTGGAATTGGCAAAGTGATATTTGGAAGCCCATAGAGGGCTATGGTGAAAAGGAAACATCTTCCGCTCAAAACTGGAAAGAAGCTTTCTGAGAAACTGCTCAGTGTTCTGTTAATTCATCTCACAGAGTTACATCTTTCCCTTCAAGAAGCCTTCGCTAAGGCTGTTCTTGTGGAATTGGCAAATGATAGAGTTATGGTGAAAAAGGAAGTATCTTCCGTTCAAAACTGAAAGAAGCTTTCTGAGAAACTGCTCTGTTCTGTTAATTCATCTCATAGAGTTACATCTTTCCCTTCAAGAAGCGCTTCGCTAAGGCTGTTATTGTGGAATTGGCAAAGTGATATTTGAAGCCCATAGAGGGCTCAAGGAAAATACCTTCTGTTCAAAACTCGAAGAAGCTTGAGAAACTGCTCTGTGTTGTGTTAATTCATCTCACAGAGTTACATGTTTCCTTCAAGAAGCCTTCGCTAAGGCTGTTCTTGTGCAATTGGCAAAGTGATATTTGGAAGCCCAGAGGGCTGGTGGTGAAAAAGGAAGCATCTTCCGCTCAAAACTGGAAAGAAGCTTGAGAAACTGCTCTGTGTTCTGTTAATTCATCTCACAGAGTTACATCTTTCCTTCAAGAAGCCTTTCGCCAAGGCTGTTCTTGTGGAATTGGCAAAGTGATATTTTAAGGCCATAGAGGGCTAGGGTGAAAAAGGAAATATCTTCCGCTCAAAATGGAAAGAAGCTTTCTGAGAAACTGCTCTGTGTTGTGTTAATTCATCTCACAGAGTTACATGTTTCCCTTCAAGAAGCCTTCGCTAAGGCTGTTCTTGTGCAATTGGCAAAGTGATATTTGGAAGCCCAGAGGGCTGGTGGTGAAAAAGGAAGCATCTTCCGCTCAAAACTGGAAAGAAGCTTGAGAAACTGCTCTGTGTTCTGTTAATTCATCTCACAGAGTTACATCTTTCCTTCAAGAAGCCTTTCGCCAAGGCTGTTCTTGTGGAATTGGCAAAGTGATATTTTAAGGCCATAGAGGGCTAGGGTGAAAAAGGAAATATCTTCCGCTCAAAATGGAAAGAAGCTTTCTGAGAAACTGCTCTGTGTTCTGTTAATTCATCTCACAGAGTTACATCTTTCCCTTCAAGAAGCCTTTCGCTAAGGCTGTTCTTGTGGAATTGGCAAAGTGATATTTGGAAGCCCATAGAGGGCTATGGTGAAAAGGAACATCTTCCGCTCAAAACTGCAAAGAAGCTTGAGAAACTGCTCTGTTTTCTTTTAATTCATCACAGTGTTACATCTTTCCCTTCAAGAAACCTTTCGCTAAGGCTGTTCTTGTGGAAAAGGCAAAGTGATATTTTGAAGCCCATAGAGGGCTATGGTGAAAAAGGAATTACCCTCCGCTCAAAACTGGAAAGAAGCTTGAGAAACTGCTCTGTTTTCTTTTAATTCATCTCACAGTGTTACATCTTTCCCTTCAATAAACCTTTCGCTAAGGCTGTTCTTGTGGAATAGGCAAAGTGATATTTGGAAGCCCATAGAGGGCTATGGTGAAAAAGGAATTACCCTCCGTTCAAAACTGGAAAGAAGCTTTCTGAGAAACTGCTCTGGGTTGTGTTAATTCATCTCACAGAGTTACATCTTTCCCTTCAAGAAGCCTTCGCCTAGGCTGTTCTTGTGGAATTGGCAAAGTGATATTGAGCCCATAGAGGGCTATGGTGAAAAGGAAATATCCTCTGTTCAAAACAGGAAAAGAAGCTTTCTGAGAAACTGCTCTGTGTTCTGTTAATTCATCTCACAGAGTTACATCTTTCCTTCAAGGCAGCCTTCGCTAAGGCTGTTCTTGTTGAATTAGCAAAGGATATTTGGAAGCTCATAGAGGGCTATGCTGAAAAAGGAAATATCTGCCGTTCAAAACCGGAAAGAAGCTTTCTGAGAAACTGCTCTGGGTTCTGTTAATTCATCTCACAGAGTTACATCTTTCCTTCAAAGCCTTTTCGCTAAGGCTGTTCTTGTGGAATTGGCAAAGTCATATTTGAAAGCCCATAGAGGACTATGGTGAAAAGGAAATATCTTCCGTTCAAAACCGGAAAGAAGCTTTCTGAGAAACTGCTCTGTGTTCTGTTAATTCATCTCACTGAGTTCCAACTTTCCTTCAAGAAGCCTTTCGCTAAGGCTGTTCTTGTGGAATTGGCAAAGGATATTTGGAAGCCCATAGAGGGCTCTGGGTGAAATAGGAAATATCTTCCGTTCAAAAGTGGAAAGAAGCTTTCTGAGAAACTGCTCTGTGTTCTGTTAATTCATCTCACAGAGTTACATCTTTCCTTCAAGAAGCCTTCGCTAAGGCTGTTCTTGTAGAATTGGCAAAGGATATTTGGAAGCTCATAGAGGGCTATGGTGAAAAGGAAATATCTTCCGTTCCAAACTGGAAAGAAGCTTTCTGAGAAACTCCTCTGTGTTCTGTTAATTCATCTCACAGAGTTACATCTTTCCTTCAACAAGCTTCCTTTCGCTAAGGCTGTTCTTGTGGAATTGGCAAAGGATATTTGAAGCCCATAGAGGGTTATGGTGAAAAGGAAATATCTTCCGTTCAAAACTGGAAAGAAGCTTTCTGAGAAACTGCTCTGTGTTCTGTTAATTCATCTCACAGAGTTACATCTTTCCCTTCAAAGCCTTTCTAAGGCTGTTCTTGTAGAATTAGCAAGGATATTTGGAAGCTCATAGAGGGCTATGGTGAAAAAAATATCTTCCGTTCCAAACTGGAAAGAAGCTTTCTGAGAAACTCCTCTGTGTTCTGTTAATTCATCTCACAGAGTTACATCTTTCCTTCAACAAGCCTTTCGCTAAGGCTGTTCTTGTGGAATTAGCAAAGTGACATTTGGAAGCCCATAGTGGGCTATGGTGACAAAGGAAGTATCTTCCGTCAAAACTGGAAAGAAGCTTTCTGAGAAACTGCTCTGTGTTCTGTTAATTCATCTCACAGAGTTACATCTTTCCTTCAGGAAGCCTTTTGCTAAGGCTGTTCTTGTGGAATTGGCAAAGTGATATTTGGAAGCCATAGGGCTATGGTGAAAAGGAAATATCTTCCGTTCAAAACTGGAAAGAAGCTTTCTGAGAAACTGCTCAGTGTTCTGTTAATTCATCTCACAGAGTTACATCTTTCCTTCAGAAGCCTTCGCTAAGGCTGTTCTTGTGGAATTGGCAAAGTGACATTTGAGCGCATAGAGGCTATGGTGAAAAAAAGTATCTTCCGTTCAAAACTGGAAAGAAGCTTTCTGAGAAACTCTGTGTTCTGTTAATTCATCTCACAGAGTTACATCTTTCCTTCAGGAAGCCTTTTGCTAAGGCTGTTCTTGTGGAATTGGCAAAGTGATATTTGGAAGCCATAGGGCTATGGTGAAAAGGAAATATCTTCCGTTCAAAACTGGAAAGAAGCTTTCTGAGAAACTGCTCAGTGTTCTGTTAATTCATCTCACAGAGTTACATCTTTCCTTCAGAAGCCTTCGCTAAGGCTGTTCTTGTGGAATTGGCAAAGTGACATTTGAGCGCATAGAGGCTATGGTGAAAAAAAGTATCTTCCGTTCAAAACTGGAAAGAAGCTTTCTGAGAAACTCTGTGTTCTGTTAATTCATCTCATAGAGTTACATCTTTCCCTTCAAGAAGCGTTTCGCTAAGGCTGTTATTGTGGAATTGGCAAAGTGATATTTGGAAGCCCATAGAGGGCTATGGTGAAAAAGGAAATAACTTCCGTTCAAAACTCGAAAGAAGCTTTCTGAGAAACTGCTCTGTGTTGTGTTAATTCATCTCACAGAGTTACATGTTTCCTTCAAGAAGCCTTTCGCTAAGGCTGTTCTTGTGCAATTAGCAAAGTGATATTTGGAGCCCATAGGGCTATGGTGAAAAAAAGGAAGTATCTTCCGTTCAAAACTGGAAAAAGCTTTCTAGAAACTGCTCTGTGTTCTGTTAATTCATCTCACAGGGTTACATCTTTCCCTTCAAGAAGCCTTTCGCTAAGGCTGTTCTTGTGGAATTGGCAAAGTGATATTTTTAAGGCCATAGAGGGCTAGGGTGAAAAAGGAAATATCTTCCGTTCAAAATGGGAAAGAAGCTTTCTGAGAAACTGCTCTGTGTTCTGTTAATTCATCTCACAGAGTTACATCTTTCCCTTCAAGAAGCCTTTCGCTAAGGCTGTTCTTGTGGAATTGGCAAAGTGATATTTGGAAGCCCATAGAGGGCTATGGTGAAAAAGGAAGTATCTTCCGTTCAAAACTAAAAAGCTTTCTGAGAAACTGCTCTGTTTTCTTTTAATTCATCTCACAGTGTTACATCTTTCCCTTCAAGAAACCTTTCGCTAAGGCTGTTCTTGTGGAAAAGGCAAAGTGATATTTGGAAGCCCATAGAGGCTATGGTGAAAAGGAATTACCCTCCGTTCAAAACTGGAAAGAAGCTTTCTGAGAAACTGCTCTGGGTTGTGTTAATTCATCTCACAGAGTTACATCTTTCCCTTCAAGCCTTTCGCTAAGGCTGTTCTTGTGGAATTGGCAAGTGATATTTGGAAGCCCATAGAGGCTATGGTGAAAAGGAAATATCCTCTGTTCAAAACGGAAAGAAGCTTTCTGACAAACTGCTCTGTGTTCTGTTAATTCATCTCACAGAGTTACATCTTTCCTTCAAGACGCCTTTGCTAAGGCTGTTCTTGTTGAATTGGCAAAGGATATTTGGAAGCTCCTAGAGGCTATGCTGAAAAAAGGAAATATCTGCCGTTCAAAACGGAAAGAAGCTTTCTGAGAAACTGCTCTGGGTTCTGTTAATTCATCTCACAGAGTTACATCTTTCCTTCAAAAAGCCTTTCGCTAAGGCTGTTCTTGTGGAATTAGCAAAGTCATATTTGAAAGCCCATAGAGGACTATGGTGAAAAAGGAAATATCTTCCGTTCAAAACCGGAAAGAAGCTTTCTGAGAAACTGCTCTGTGTTCTGTTAATTCATCTCACTGAGTTCCAACTTTCCCTTCAAGAAGCCTTTCGCTAAGGCTGTTCTTGTGGAATTAAAGGGATATTTGGAAGCCCATAGGGCTACGGTGAAATAGGAAATATCTTCCGTTCAAAACTGGAAAGAAGCTTTCTGAGAAACTGCTCTGTGTTCTGTTAATTCATCTCACAGAGTTACATTTTCCCTTCAAGAAGCCTTTCGCTAAGGCTGTTCTTGTGGAATTAGCAAAGGGATATTTGGAAGTCCATAGGGCTATGGTGAAAAGGAAATATCTTCCGTTCAAAACTGGAAAGAAGCTTTCTGAAACTGCTCTGTGTTCTGTTAATTCATCTCACAGAGTTACATCTTCCCCTCAAAGCCTTTCGCTAAGGCTGTTCTTGTGGAATTGGCAAAGTGACATTTGGAAGCCCATAGAGGGCTATGGTGAAAAAGGAAGTATCTTCCGTTCAAAACTGGAAAGAAGCCTTCTGAGAAACTGCTCTGTGTTCTGTTAAATCATCTCACAGAGTTACATCTTTCCTTCAAGAAGCCTTTCGCTAAGGCTGTTCTTGTGGAATTGGCAAAGGATATTTGGAAGTCCATAGAGGCTATGGTGAAATAGGAAATATCTTCCTTTCAAAACTGGAAAGAAGCTTTCTGAGAAACTGCTCTGTGTTCTCTTAATTCATCGCAAAGAGTTACATCTTCCCCTTCAAGAAGCCTTTCGCTAAGGCTGTTCTTGTGGAATAGGCAAAGGGATATTTGGGAGCCCATAGAAGGCTGTGTTGAAAAAGGAAATATCTTCCGTTCAAAACTGGAAAGAAGCTTTCTGAGAAAGTGCTCTGTATTGTGTTAATTCATCTCACAGAGTTACATCTTCCTCTTCAAAAAGCCTTTCGCTGAGGCTGTTCTTGTGGAATTAGCAAAGTGATATTTGGAAGCCCATAGGCTATGGTGAAAAGTGAAGTAATTCCGTTCAAAACTGGAAGAAGCTTTCTGAGAAACTGCTCTGTGTTCTGTTAATTCATCTCCCAGAGTTACATCTTTCCCTGCAAGAAGCCTTTCGCTAAGGCTGTTCTTGTGGAATTGGCAAAGTGACATTTGGAAGCGCATAGACGGCTATGGTGAAAAAGGAAGTATCTTCCGTTCAAAACTGGAAAGAAGCTTTCTGAGAAACTGCTCTGTGTTCTGTTAATTCATCTCATAGAGTTACATCTTTCCCTTCAAGAAGCGTTTCGCTAAGGCTGTTATTGTGGAATTGGCAAAGTGATATTTGGAAGCCCATAGAGGGCTATGGTGAAAAAGGAAATAACTTCCGTTCAAAACTCGAAAGAAGCTTTCTGAGAAACTGCTCTGTGTTGTGTTAATTCATCTCACAGGGTTACATCTTTCCCTTCAAGAAGCCTTTCGCTAAGGCTGTTCTTGTGGAATTGGCAAAGTGATATTTTTAAGGCCATAGAGGGCTAGGGTGAAAAAGGAAATATCTTCCGTTCAAAACGGGAAAGAAGCTTTCTGAGAAACTGCTCTGTGTTCTGTTAATTCATCTCACAGAGTTACATCTTTCCCTTCAAGAAGCCTTTCGCTAAGGCTGTTCTTGTGGAATTGGCAATGTGATATTTGGAAGCCCATAGAGGGCTATGGTGAAAAAGGAAGTATCTTCCGTTCAAAACTGGAAAGAAGCTTTCTGAGAAACTGCTCTGTGTTCTATTATTTCATCTCACAGAGTTACATCTTTCCCTTCAAGAAGCCTTTCGCTAAGGCTGTTCTTGTGGAATTGGCAAAGTCATATTTGAAAGCCCATAGAGGGCTATGGTGAAAAAGGAAATATCTTCCGTTCAAAACCGGAAAGAAGCTTTCTCAGAAACTGCTCTGTGTTCTGTTAATTCATCTCACAGAGTTACATCTTTCCTTCAAAGCCTTTCGCTAAGGCTGTTCTTGTGGAATTGGCAAAGGATATTTGGAAGCCCATAAAGGGCTATGGTGAAAAGGAAATATCTTCCGTTCAAAAGTGGAAGAAGCTTTCTGAGAAACTGCTCTGTGTTCTGTTAATTCATCTCACAGAGTTACATCTTTCACTTCAAGAAGCCTTTACTAAGGCTGTTCTTGTAGAATTGGCAAAGGATATTTGGAAGCTCATGAGGCTATGGTGAAAAGGAATATCTTCCGTTCAAAACTGGAAAAAGCTTTCTGAGAAACTGCTCTGTGTTCTGTTAATTCATCTCACAGAGTTACATCTTTCCCTTCAAGATGCCTTCGCTAAGGCTGTTCTTGTGGAATTAGCAAAGGGATATTTGAAGCCCATAGAGGACTATGGTGAAAAGGAAATATCTTCCGTTCAA
>JAKFHT010001387.1:0-30567 GCA_023783455.1 Erythrocebus patas | reverse complement strand
GCACCAGACATGAAGGGCTGTCTTTGGGAGCCTGGTTTTAGACATCTCCCTCACACTTTTACATCTGCACGATCACAAACACAGCACACCCCAGTACTGAGGGAAGCCCCAGCTTCTCATGGGGGCACATGAGGCTTTTATTTATGCTACAGGTTGCATCACTACATTCTAGAACTGCAAGGCCCGCACTGCCAGGACTGGGTCAGGTCCACCCTGTGCTCCAAGGACCAGGCCGCCTGCCAGCCCACACGGACCTGCCCCTCAGATGGTGCGGCTGCTTCTAAAACAGAGGCTCAGGCCCACCCAGAGACCTGCAGTACCTGTTATTAAATCAAGACTTGGCTGTGGGTAAACGTGAAGATTTTTATTAAACATGACTCTGGAACATTCAAAGGACCATAACTAAATGCTCCTTTCGCAGTCTTGGCGTGTCCAGACGCTCATAGAGAAGGCCAGGGCGTGGGAACCCACGGAGCCCTGACAAGGCAGACTCGGAGCTGTGTGGCTCAGTTAGCACAGATTTTGTGTTGATACTTGCCTTTTACATTCAGATTAAAATAAAAAATCTGCAAAAGTAGCTCACATTCTATTTCAATTCTCTATTTTTGTAGTAACTGGGCCCCTTTCCCTCTGGTTTCCCAGCCAAGCAGTAAATAGGCCCAGCTGGGATTTGTCAAAGTCTGGGCCTCTGTTGTAGAGTAAGTGAGGGGGGTAGGGAGGGGAGCCTGAATGGTGAGGAGGATTGGGGGATAGGGAGGGACAGAGGGAAGGATAGAGAGAGAGAAACCGCCGAGGGCTGGAGGCAGGAGGGATGCTCCCTGGCAGTCTCAGGCTCCCCGTTCCAAGGTAACTGAGCTGGCATCACGCATGCGGTGCCGTCATATGACTTGGCTGACACACGCCAGAATTACAACAAAATGCTTAAGGAGAAGAGTAAGCACCAGCATCTTCAGATTAGTGTAGAGTCCCGGTTTCACGCTTGCCTTGTATGACATTCTATAAATTGTAAAGATAACGCATTTTCTTACCAGCCACACTGTTCCCCAAATACCAACTATAATAAAGACCAGACAGCATCTGAGTACTGAGCGTGTGTCAAGCCCCGTGAGGTAGGCATCATTTACTTTGCTAGAGAAAGAAACAGGCTCTGAGAGAAACTTTCTGAGGCCAGGCAGCTGTGTCCAAACCCACCTGGTGTCTCCTGACCCTGAACGTGGAGGACCCAAGTCATTCATGTGAATAATTTACCTACATGCCTGTCAGATTGAGATTCAGCCCCCAGATCTAATCATCTCTATGCAGGAATGTGTCAAGGAAGGTATACAATTCTATGAGTTTGAGCTGGGGGAACAAAGGCAGGCACCCTCGACACACATGTGGTATGGAGGTACGCGACCAGTGCAGGGGTGGACAGGAGCACGTCCAGTCCTGCCCAGTCACACAGCCACCCTGCCATGCCAGTGCAGGGGCCGCCACCGTGTCTCGGGGAAAAGCAGCTTCTCCTGCACAGGAATCTACCCATGAAAGTGTGTTGCTGAGAAGGTGTGGACCAACATCTCAGAAATCAGACACTGTGTAACACGCTTATCTATACAGGCTGCCTATGTCTGGGAATCACCAATAATTCCCATCTCGCCATCAATTATTTCTGGTAAATACTCATTATTCTAAGTTAACTGAGACAACACAAGAACAAAATAATGGAAATGTCAGAGTCAATCAGCTCCACCTGCTGAAGAGCTGGGACTAATGATGAAACCTAAGGAATCCTGGAGAAGGCAGCAGGACCCCAGTCCTCGGACCACCCAGCCTCCTTCCACAGGAGAGTTAGTCGTGGGGCCAAGGAACGGCTTTCAAGGAATCTCAGAGGTTCTCAAAGTCTTGAAAGTTTAACGGGAACTGAATATTTGCATCTGAGTCACACGAGCACATTAAAAGTAAAATTTCCTCTTTCCACTAGAATTATGAGCTTGCAGCGGTGACACTGGCTGTATCTCATGCTCCTGAGATGTTTGGGGGCAACCGTGCATCTCGGATGAGTCATTTATAAAGATGAAAGCAGTGCTTGGGCTCTCGATCCAGGACCACAGACCCCACCAGTGAGGGTCTAAACAGGACAAGCCTCGGCCTGGAAAGGCTGGTATCCGTGCGGGCTGGGAGGAGCACCAAGAAAACTCAGGGCAAGCCCCACGCAAGCTCGGCATGTCCTACCCCACGCAGTCGGCATCAGCCACAGGGATCTTTTGTTGTTTTTTGTTCAGGAAGGAACATATTAAAAAGCCCGGGACCCAGGGCCTGGACTCCTCAAAGCTCCCCACAGAGCCGGGTTAAGTGACACCTTCCCTCATGTTAAAGTCAACTATATATGGCTGCTGAGGGCATCTCAGAGCAGGTGCAACACTGAGCTTTCTTGCTGTCTGGGGAAAGCAGGAATTCCAGGCCTCTGCCTTCCTACCTCCCCAGAGGCTCTAGCCCAGGTGAGCTCAGCTTCTCCCAGGTAAGGAGCACAGACCAGCTTCCCCCATGCTCCTCAGGTCACACAGGAGCGGTGCAGACCCTTGCACCTTGGCACGAGCCCTCGCAACCCACCCCAGAGGCAGCAGCCCAGCCCTGTGGCCCCGGCCTGGCAGGAGGCAGCTGCTGGGGCCCCTGCTCAGGGTTCAGCACAGCGAGGTCCAGCCACAGCAGCGGAGACATCCACCACCCGGCCATTCGTCTTTAACCTAAAACAGACACAGGAATTCAGCAAGGGGTTCCTTCCCCTGACAAACCGTCCGTCCTGTTCTCATCTCTCCTCCTGCCCCAGTACTGCACCCAAGGCCACCCAGCACTGTGCCCAAGGCCTGACTCCCAGTTTCACAGGGAATCCAAGATGATTATGATTTTGAGAAACTGGGAGCTACATAGAAAATGAGTTGGTAAAGCCAGTGTCCACTGATCCTCCACTCCACACAGCGGAGAACAGTCCTAGGGATAAAACCCACGGGGTGGGGAAGACGTGATCAAGGCGGGCAGGACAGAGGAGCCGCAAAGCCAGTGGTTCAGGGAACAACGCCACGTGAACACAAAGCTAAAGTGCTCAGCGGCTGGAAGACAAAACACAGGAGACAGAAACAGTGAACGTTTAAAGAGAAAAGAAAAAAAAAAGCCTCACTCTTAAGAGTCAGTCAAGATTTAAGTTCTCAAGTCACAATGTATCAGCACAGACCTCTCATAATGCCTGAAACTTGGGGCAGTAAACACGTGAATCAGTTCTCCCAAGTCCATCGTTTTCTTTGATGAGCCTCTTGAGTCTCAGGCTGGTTTCAAAGTAAGCGCTTCTCTGTTTGTTGATGACTTAATAATTAACATACTTGAAAACACATTGACATCCAAATTAATCTGCTAATAAAGTATTAATTACCACACTGGCTGTCATCTACAGAAAAAAACACAATCACTTTCTGGTTGTAAAATCATTAGAATTGAAGCCCCATTGGCCATCTGAACAGCACCTGCTTTTGACAAGGGCATTCCAAAGCTAATCTGAAAAACTAGTCCAGGCCATGATCAGTGGGGGGTCAGACTTGCCTCATCACCCCACCTCCCTTCTGGAATTACACAGAACTTAGACGCTTAGTCTGATGGGAAACATTTACAATCTATTCTCTCCAAAGCTACCTGGAGGATTCCTTCCACATGACAAAGCCTTGGTCTCCACAACCCCTTATCTGACAACTCTCTCGACCAACTGTCAATCAGGAAATTTTAGAATCTACCTGTGACCTGGACACCCCTGCTTCCAGTTGTCCCACCTTTCCAGACCAAACCAATGTACATCTTACATTTATTTTGATTGATTGTCTCATGTCTCCCTAAAAGCTATAAAACCAGGCTGGGCTCTGACCACCTCGGGAATACGCTCTTAGGATCTCCTGAGGGCAGTATCAAGGGTCATGCTAACTCATTTGGCTCAGAATAAATCTCCAAATGCTTCACAGAGTTTGAGTCTTTACTGACACACTACCTTTCATGGGTATTCATCTGGGGGACTCACAATCAACTGGAGGCAGCTGTTGCCCACTGTGCAAAAGTCTCTGCAGGACTGAGCCTCTGGCACGGGGACTCCAACCCCTGAAGCAGCAGCTCTCCCACGTCCCACGGCCTGATAGACCTGCACCTCCCGGGCTTCTCATTTCAGAGTCTCAGCAACAAATCTACCAAATGTGATCAACATCACAGAAGATTCCTCGAGGCTTTTGGCTGTTGTTTCTCCCCAAGTTTACTCTAGAACCAGAATGGCAACACTCGGAACAGGATGGTTCTCAGTCACCGACCCTCCTGGTAAAAACACTGTCTCCAAGAATCTTTCCCGCCAGTCACAATTTCCTTCGAGTCAAGCTCAAGGCCACCTCCCCAAGAAGGAAACTTCTTCAATCCAACAATCACAGCTCCTGTTCCCATCTAGAGCTTGTCTGCCAGGAAGGGAAGACTTCTCATTCTAGAGACAGCAGGTGCCACAAACTCAGGGTTTTAGCCATTGCAAAGGCAAACACTCATGAAATTAATACACTTTTTCCTCCTTGGATACTGACGTTTCCTCTTCTGGAGGTCAGCCAAGGCCATCTGCACGAGTCACGAGCATGATGGCTCCAGCCCCTCCTTCGGTGTCAGCAGTGTGGCTCCGCTCTGAGACCCTCCTGCACCAGCCGGGCCATGCACCTGTTCCCACAACTGCTGTCAGCAGACTACAGTGATTCTAAAATAATCAGCAAACTGAGGTTCCGAAGGATGCATTTTAAAGAAAAATGT
Organism: Erythrocebus patas; assembly: GCA_023783455.1. Taxonomy (NCBI): domain Eukaryota; kingdom Metazoa; phylum Chordata; class Mammalia; order Primates; family Cercopithecidae; genus Erythrocebus; species Erythrocebus patas. The sequence continues at coordinate 25,776 of JAKFHT010001387.1, read as the reverse complement.
GTAAGTTTTACTGCATGAAATCAGCTACATCTTTTGCTACTCCAGAGGCTTTTTGTTTTGCTTTCCTCAAGGTTCTCTACAATGATCCCGACAGTTACAGGCAGAGGGTTGGGCAGGCCGCGTCTGATGTTTAACACACACAGAGGATCCACATCATAGGATTTTCCCTGTTCACCAACATCATCAGGACAAACTTTAAGCAGTAATAATCTCCCTGTCTGGAAAACTGAGCTCACTTGAGAACTAATGCAACAAATGTGTTTGACAAAGTTGCAGGTGGACATTTTAGTGAATGAATCACTATTTCAAGGAGGATAAAGGCTCACTATTCAAAGGCATGTTTTTGTCAAGTTTTGTAATTTCAGCTTCATGCATTTAAATCATGAAGTGAGGCTTGTACCTGATACATTACAGAATCTCTACAAAATAGACAAAATTCCAATTCTGCACATTCACTCTCATTCTTTTCCATATGCATACGGATGGTGGTAATTTAAGTTGGCATTCCAACAGGATTTCTAAATTAAACTGTCTTCTACTTTAAACACTACGTGTTAAACATTACACATTCCATTGTTAAACATTTATAGCAGGGTCTGTATGGCCCGTTTTAAAGATTTCTTCCTCACTAAAAACAAGCGTTTAACCAATAAATGGTCTACTCTAAAATATTCTAGAGACAGAGATACATTTGGAGAGTGGACACACTTAACACAGAAATCCGCAACATCAAACAGGCACAACCAGCAGTGAGGGTGGAAGTAGCGCCATGTGAGTGCCCCTAAAAACACACACAAGCCTGGCTGCTTAAAAGGAATGAATATAGCTCAACACTCCCATGTGAACATTGATGTGTCTACTGCCTTACAGAATCCTCCTAGCTGAGCTGCAGGAATCTTCCTTGGAGCCTTTTCTCACCTACACTGCCTACAGGTGCCCACTGGGCTCCCTGGGCAGTATCGTGTCTTTGTTTAGAATATCACAGTATTTGGAGGCCTGTTTAATCCCAAGTCAGAGCCTTATCATAACTCAGACACCATCCCTCAGGGCTTGTGGGCCAACTTCGGCTAATGCAGGCTGCTCCACAGTGCCCTGCAGATGGGCTTGGTGCATCCACACGATTTTAAGATTTGGGGCTGCCGTTTTCTGCAGTCACAGATGCGCACTTACATATTCATCATGACTGAAGGCAGCACGTGTTTTTATGTTCCTTCTGTAATGGTAATAATCATGGCAACATTTCTTCAATCCTTAAAAAAGCCTCCTAACAGCAGTTGCATTCCACCCCCTTCCTTAAAATTAATAGAATTTACCAAACTAGGGAAATCAGTCTTCATGAGAAAGTGAGAAATCAGTGTTCACACAATGGCATAGTAGCTGGGCATAGAGTGTATGTCAACATCCCAAACTAAGCACCCATCACAGTTATTCCCAACTCGCAGGAAAGCTAGAAAAATTTGAAGGCTTAAAACATAATTATAAATGAAAATAACAAGAAACCAAAGTTTCTGAGGAGCATTTGTTAGCCAAGTAAGGAAAGCCATTAACCAGTGCTGATTACATTGCATTTGATTACAGCAGCCAAAGACATGTCCAGAGGAAGAGACTTTTAAAGATTAGTCTTTCAGTAAGAATGGTTGCTTAACAAGTTCACACTACTGGGCTACACCAATCATCAATTAAGAAGCAACGCAAACGAGTGTGAGTCATTTTCCTTAATTCTTAATGTGTCAAAATTACCACATTGGTCAAGCTGGTCTCCAACTCCTGACCTCATGTGAGCCGCCCGCCCGGCCTCCCAAAGCGCTGGGATTACAGGCATGAGCCACCACGCCGCTGAGAAGTGTTTGACAGAGGCTGAGGGGAGGCTCCTGTCCCTTCCTGGGACATCCACATCTCACCCAGCTTCCAACACCGACTATGACACTCGAAGCATCACAGCAAGGGCAGCTGCATCCCCGCAGTTCTCTGCACTAATGCCACAGTTGCGTGAGCAGCCACAGCCCTAGAGCTGCCACTCAGCCTTATCGTGCTGGCACAAGCACAGCAGAAACTATCAAGCCCCCAAGAAGGAGGAGTGGGGACCCAGGGGTGTGAACCAGGAGGGAGGAATGTGGCCCAGGGGAGTACGGAGGAGTGGGGCCCTGGGGATGGAAATGTGAGGGAGGAGTGGGGTCCAGGGAGTGAACCAGGAGGGAGGTGTGGTCCAGGGAGTGAACAAGGAGGGAGAGTGGAGAGTGGGGGTCCAAGGGAGTGAACAAGGAGGAAGGCGTAGGGGCCCAGGGCAGTGAACCAGGAGGGAGGTGTGGGGACCCAGAGCAGTGAACCAGGAGGGAGGTGTGGGGACCCAGAGCAGTGTACCAGGAGGGAGGAGTGGGGACACAGGAGAGTGAACCACGAGGGTGGAAGGTGGAGTTTGGCCCAGCGAGTGAAACAGGAGGCAGGAGTTCGGCCCAGGGACTGAACCAGGAGAGAGGAGTGTGGTCCAGGGAGTGAACCAGGAGGGAGGTGTGTGGTCCAGGGAGTGAACCAGGAGGGAGGTGTGTGGTCCAGGGAGTGAACCAGGAGGGAGGAGTGTGGTCCAGGAAGTGAACCAGGAGGGAGGAGTGTGGTCCAGGGAGTGAACCAGGAGGGAGGTGTGTGGTCCAGGGAGTGAACCAGGAGGGAGGTGTGTGGTCCAGGAAGTGAACCAGGAGGGAGGAGTGTGGTCCAGGGAGTGAACCAGGAGGGAGGAGTGTGGTCCAGGGAGTGAACCAGGAGGGAGGTGTGTGGTGCAGGGGGTGAGCCAGGAAGGAGGAATGTGGTCCAGGGAATGAACCAGGAGGGAGGAGTGCAGTCTATCGGAGTAGGGAGGAGTACGGTCCAGGGGAGTGAACAAGGAGCCTCTGGGGGTAGCAAGTTCACACACCACAAATACCTCCCAATCTATCCGCGTGCAGGAAGGGGACGGAAACTGCGCAGGATCTGCAGCGCTTTCTCCTCACAGATGAGGAGGATACTGACTCATGCATGAAATCAGAGCTAAAGTTCTACTACAGTGGGAAGACGCTTCACAGACCCAAATGGGTGCAAAAAGAAACCAATCATACAAGATCAGTGGATGGAAAGGGTCAGAAATTTAAGCCTGTAACAAGCTTTCAGAAAAAACTTCACTTGATCTGCAAGATGACTGCAGCTCTGCTGGATCATTTCTGCAAATGTCTAACTCGCGATGAGCAATCTCAGAGCCGTTCAAGGAGTAACAAAATCAACAGTCCTCCTGCCCCTTTCCTCAATGGGAACACTTTATTCTGTCTTCTATTCAAATTAAGTATCTTGCAAGGGAGTTGAAGAAAACTGCATAGCAGATTTTAAAACTTCAATGCTTTTCTCAATTTTCGCCACATTCTGATGCATTTTACTGACTACACGGCCAATAAGCCTAAAGCTTTTTGCATCGATAAAGACAATGCTCCTTGTAGCAATAGGCTTTTTCTTTTCTATACAAAGATCTATAATTTCAGCTAGTAAAATGGGCATTTCACAAAGATTTTGCACAATTCTTAGCACAGATTTTAGCAAAATAAAACCGTTATCTTTCTGCAATTAAATAACCAAGCATAGGAAACTGCACAGTTAACATAACCATTCCATTATTTTATATAAACACAAATGAGAAAGTAGAGTATGCTTTGGAAAACAGTATTTCCACATGACAACGATGAAGCAGAAAACAGTTCCTCAGCCTCATATGACATTTGACAACCGAAGAACTCTGGCCCAAGCCCAGCCTGGTTAAACGGAAATGAAGTAAACATGTGAGTGACCGAGGTGGGGCACTCTGATAGCCACAGTCCAGGAAAGAACAGCTAACATCTTTCTTCTTCATGGGAAAACCAAAACATACTCGAGAGACCTTGATTCTTTAAAACACAGTCTGCCCCAGTACTAACCTTAAGCTCCCATTGATCAAGATTGCTATAACCACAGAGGTGTTTTTCCAGACCCTCGAAAATCACGGACATGGTACATACACAACGTTTTCAAACACTCAATGCTACCAATTTGTTAAATGCGCTGTGATACCGGAGGTCTTGTGCAGGACCAGAAGTGTCGCAGCCTGGTTACCTGTCCTGGTGTTCAATGCTTTGTATGTGCAAAACCTGCTGTTACAATTTACTGGGCTTAATGTGATTCAGTTCATCACAGAAGAGAGCTATGACATTTACTTAATTCCACGCACAGATTCTCAGGTTCACCTTCCACGAGTGACTGTTCTGTCCACGAGACAGTGGAGGGAAGACCCAGAAAAGGCCTGGGAGATGCCAGGTGCTCACAAACTGGTATCCGTCTGCTGGTTCTGGCTTAAAGGAAAACAGACATAGAAGCAGCTAAAAGGGCTCACTACACCTAATATCACAATGTTCTCAAGTTTACCTTAGCCAAAAATAAAAGCGGAAAAGCAAAACTACTCCGGGCATGATTCCAGTGCTAATCTGAAACATGAAATATTTAGAAGACAAAGCTTATTGTGAGTGCAAGTAATATACACATAAAACACTGGTTTCACAAAACCCAGTCTTTGCTATTGCTTTTATAAAAAGTAAAATTCTCATGAGGATCGCATACATTAACTGATTTTCAAATGAAGGGACTGGTAAACTTCAGGGCATATGATTTCTGCCACACACGAGGGGAGCAGTGAGAGAGAAGAGCTAGGATCAAGTGTGCTGAAGCTGTCCTAGGACTGAAATTCAGTTTCTGCCAAAACAAAAACACAGGAGTCAACTTCCATAGCAAGCTCTGCTTGAGAGCGACAAGATGTTAAAGTTGCAAAGGAGCTTCTCCCTGTATGGGCACGTGTGATCCTTGCAAAATCATAGCTCAGCATCATCAAAAATCAGGAAAGAACACAAGCCTTCCAGACATGAAATCCAAGAGCAGAAGGGAGCAGAGTCCAAGCTTGCTCAACAGAACTGTTCCCGGACAACAGCACAGAGGACGTCACAGGGAGGGCAGGGCAAGCAACAGCAGCTTCCGTGTTGCCGCAAGCAGGGCCTGAGCCAGGGGAGCAGTCTCCTCCAACCTGACGAGGAGGCGCGAGGAGCCACAGAGAAGTCAATTCAGGGTCCTTTTCAGAAAGGGGCAACAATGAGAAAATCTGGTCTCACCCACCCCATACCCCCTACGGTAACAGCTAAACTCACACGTGCGTCTGTCACGTTCCCCGACTCCTCTTGCAGATGCTCTTCCTGCACCCGGGTGCCTGTCTCCGTGCTGCTCCTGAGGCCACACCTGTTGTCATCCACTAGTGACCAGGAATTCACCTTTGTCCGGGAGAAGCAAATGCAGAGTTCACACACTCCTGTACAGGTTTGTTGGCCGAGAATCTAACTGCACTGTCCGATTCCAGATGTGCTGGTACCAAGGAGAACGTTCAATGTCTGGCATTTATAAGCCGTATCAGTGGGTTCTCCTGGGACTTCCAGGCAGCCGCACGAGGGACGGAGCTGTTGCCCTGTTACCCTGAGCCAAAGCAAGGCTGAGAGGCACACACCACAGGCCACATCACACTCGAGCACCAACTGGACACTTGCTCGTTCGTGTGTTAAGAGTTCAGGGTACAGGCGACGGACAGGCCTGATCTCAGTCATGGGACAACAGTGACTGCCCACAAGTCCCGTATCTAAGCCCCGACTTGCCCATCCAGCCTTCCTTCAGGAACAATGCCCACCTCACAGTGCAGCCATGAACGCTAAGTCAGCACGCATACACAACCAAGTTCATTTCAATCGTGCTTTCTACAGCAAATTAATACAACCAGGCGCTATCATTGAGACTGAATAACCAATATTAGAACAGAAGATCAGGCCAGGGATGGTGGTTCAGACCTGTAATCCCAGCACTTTGGGAAGCTGAGGTGGGTGGATCACTTGAGGTCAGGAGTTGCAGACCAGCTTGGCCAACATGGCAAAACCCCATCTCTACTAAAAATAAATTATCCAGACATGGTGGCACACACCCTGTAACCCCAGCTACTAGGGAGGCTGAGGCATAAGAATCACCTGAACCTGGGAAGTAGAGGTTGCAGTGAACGGACATCGTACTACTGTGCTCCACCCTTCCAGCCTGGGTGACAGACCAAGATTCTAGTAAAAAAACAAAAGGTCAAGATGAAAACTGATTGCCAAGGTCCATGTTCCATAAACTTCAAACAAAGTTCATTAGCTGGTACTTGATCAAGTTGTTGATTTCTTCATTACAATCTTGTATATCCTTCTAACACGGCTCAAAATGTTTACATTTGAGCACACCTCGAGTATAACAAAAAATAAAGTGCCTATATTTCATAAATGAGCAAGTTCCAGTAAGACTGCATCCTGCTCTAGTTAATCCTTTGACAACGTCAAACTGAACCATCCTGACATAGCACTGACACATGGTACAAGAATAATGACCTCCAATTAAATCGCTAGATTTAGAGAACACATAAATATAGCTTATCACTAATTCACCAGCAATTAGCAAGATTTTAAAGGAAGAAAAGTATCGGGACTGTAACTAGGAATAAAGGCAAAAATAAACACGAGAAATTAGTCACGTTTAAATCAATACCCTTTCTGTGGGGCCGTAATAAAGTATACACAACAGGTGTGCAAGCTGTCATGCTAAGCTGTCACCAAGCTCTCTATGAAGGTGGTAAGAGCGTCCCAAGTCGCAGAGCCTCATATTCCTATTTAAACGCTACACAGCCAACACCACACTCGGCACGCAGTGAGAACTCTGAAAGCTCTGAGGAACGCATGATGGGATGAAGGGCCTCAGTCCTGCCATCACCCTGCTGCTTATTAAAAATATAAAACAAAGTCCTGCCTTCAAGGTGCTCAGATCTAACTAGTACAAAGTTTTGCTTTTGACGAGTTAACTACGAATGATGAAGACTCTCAACAGCTGTGCAAAATGTAAAGCAACCTAATAAGAGGAACTTGGCTGAGACTAAACCCAGAGATGGTTTTTTAACCACAGAAGAGGAAAGAACTGAAGAACCTTACAGAAAGTTGACAGCAATTTCTATTTCTCTATGGTAGAACCTGGAATTTACCTTTGAGACAGACTGTCCTTCTGTTCCGAAAAATCAGATTATTCTTGCAATCCTCCATCAGGACTGAAATTCCCAAAGGCATGGAAAACCAATTACTAATTTTAAAACCCCCCCAAAAAACTACCTATGATTGGCCGGGCGCGGTGGCTCAAGCCTGTAATCCCAGCACTTTGGGAGGCCGAGACCGGTGGATCACGAGGTCAGGAGATCGAGACCATCCTGGCTAACACGGTGAAACCCCGTCTCTACTAAAAAATACAAAAAAATAGCCGGGCGAGGTGGCGGCGCCTGTAGTCCCAGCTACTCGGGAGGCTGAGGCAGGAGAATGGCGGGAACCCGGGAGGCGGAGCTTGCAGTGAGCTGAGATCCGGCCACTGCACTCCAGCCTGGGCAACACAGCGAGACTCCGTCTCAGAAAAAAAAAAAAAAAAAAAAAACTACCTATGATCTTAGATGTGAGATTTAGTGTTCTCAAATTCCAAATTTGGAAATATTTTGCACAAAGTCCTTATTTTCCCTGTTTACTTGAAAGCTCTCTATTCTTTTGTCCTAAATATCTTCTTTCTCATCCTTCCAAACAGTATCTGAAGATGAACTTACATATTGTTTTCAATGTTAACAAAGAAGATACTACATTTGTCATGAACTGTTTATATTCACAACTCTAGGAGGGATTTTGCTACATCGTGAGGAATAACACGAGGCAGTAAATACGCCACGAATAAAGAACAGTACAGAGTGCACACACATCCAGATCCATGTGGTATCATGCATAGAGTGTACACACATCCAAATACGTAGGGTGTACATAAGTGCACTACATGCGTACAGAGTGCACACACATCCAGATCCATGTGGTATCATGCATAGAGTGTACACACATCCAAATACGTAGGGTGTACATAAGTGCACTACATGCGTACAGAGTGCACACACATCCAGATCCATGTGGTATCATGCATAGAGTGTACACACATCCAAATACGTAGGGTGTACATAAGTGCACTACATGCGTACAGAGTGCACACACATCCAGATCCATGTGGTATCATGCATAGAGTGTACACACATCCAAATACGTAGGGTGTACATAAGTGCACTACATGCGTACAGAGTGCACACACATCCAGATCCATGTGGTATCATGCATAGAGTGTACACACATCCAAATACGTAGGGTGTACATAAGTGCACTACATGCGTACAGAGTGCACACACATCCAGATCCATGTGGTATCATGCATAGAGTGTACACACATCCAAATACGTAGGGTGTACATAAGTGCACTACATGCGTACAGAGTGCACACACATCCAGATCCATGTGGTATCATGCATAGAGTGTACACACATCCAAATACGTAGGGTGTACATAAGTGCACTACATGCGTACAGAGTGCACACACATCCAGATCCATGTGGTATCATGCATAGAGTGTACACACATCCAAATACGTAGGGTGTACATAAGTGCACTACATGCGTACAGAGTGCACACACATCCAGATCCATGTGGTATCATGCATAGAGTGTACACACATCCAAATACGTAGGGTGTACATAAGTGCACTACATGCGTACAGAGTGCACACACATCCAGATCCATGTGGTATCATGCATAGAGTGTACACACATCCAAATACGTAGGGTGTACATAAGTGCACTACATGCGTACAGAGTGCACACACATCCAGATCCATGTGGTATCATGCATAGAGTGTACACACATCCAAATACGTAGGGTGTACATAAGTGCACTACATGCGTACAGAGTGCACACACATCCAGATCCATGTGGTATCATGCATAGAGTGTACACACATCCAAATACGTAGGGTGTACATAAGTGCACTACATGCGTACAGAGTGCACACACATCCAGATCCATGTGGTATCATGCATAGAGTGTACACACATCCAAATACGTAGGGTGTACATAAGTGCACTACATGCGTACAGAGTGCACACACATCCAGATCCATGTGGTATCATGCATAGAGTGTACACACATCCAAATACGTAGGGTGTACATAAGTGCACTACATGCGTACAGAGTGCACACACATCCAGATCCATGTGGTATCATGCATAGAGTGTACACACATCCAAATACGTAGGGTGTACATAAGTGCACTACATGCGTACAGAGTGCACACACATCCAGATCCATGTGGTATCATGCATAGAGTGTACACACATCCAAATACGTAGGGTGTACATAAGTGCACTACATGCGTACAGAGTGCACACACATCCAGATCCATGTGGTATCATGCATAGAGTGTACACACATCCAAATACGTAGGGTGTACATAAGTGCACTACATGCGTACAGAGTGCACACACATCCAGATCCATGTGGTATCATGCATAGAGTGTACACACATCCAAATACGTAGGGTGTACATAAGTGCACTACATGCGTACAGAGTGCACACACATCCAGATCCATGTGGTATCATGCATAGAGTGTACACACATCCAAATACGTAGGGTGTACATAAGTGCACTACATGCGTACAGAGTGCACACACATCCAGATCCATGTGGTATCATGCATAGAGTGTACACACATCCAAATACGTAGGGTGTACATAAGTGCACTACATGCGTACAGAGTGCACACACATCCAGATCCATGTGGTATCATGCATAGAGTGTACACACATCCAAATACGTAGGGTGTACATAAGTGCACTACATGCGTACAGAGTGCACACACATCCAGATCCATGTGGTATCATGCATAGAGTGTACACACATCCAAATACAGTGTACAAACAAGTTCACTACGTGTGTAAAAGCATAGAGCATACACACATCCATATAGCAAATGTACATAGGTAAGCTAACACATATGTGCATGCATAGCACATACACCCATTTATATGCATACAGTGTACACAGGTATACTATAACTTGTATGTACATGCATATGGCATACACATGCACATCCGTATGTACATAGGTAAGCTAACACATATGTGCATGCATAGCACATACACCCATTTATATGCATACAGTGTACACAGGTATACTATAACTTGTATGTACATGCATATGGCATACACATGCACATCCGTATGTACATAGGTATGCTATTTGCTATATGTATACACGTGCGTATAGCATACACTCTTATCCAATGTACGTAGGTGTACTACAGCATGCATACACATGCGCAGTGTACACATATGCACATGTATACAACGTACATCAGTACACAAACGTATAAAGCGTATACATATATGCAACAGTGTACATACATATGCAGCATGTGTATGTATTAGTGTGTACATATCCAGAAGTTTATTCAGGGTGCATAGTGTACATGCATGCTTGTGTGCACATATGTATATATACATCTGCAGAAATAATGTGCACATACCCACATGGTGTACGTACAAAGGTATGTATATGGCATTAAATACACGCATGTAGGTACACATGCAGAACAGATAGGTGTACAAGTAGTGTGCATATAACCATAGTGACCATACACACATATACACATGTACGTGCATGCCTACAGCATTCACGTGTGTACGACACAAATGTAGTGTACATACCTATACGTTGTAAATACATGCACAGTGGAAATACACGTAGTATGCATACACCACATACACACATGTACATTTATAGAGTACACATATACCGAGACCCAGAACGGGTCATGAGTATTAATACTTTGGAAACTCTTCCAGTTCTACCTAAGTGAATTTTTTTTCAAACTATAATAGAACTCATACAAAAAGGGTTTTAAGGAAATGAATAAAGCTAGTGACAAAAATCCGTGGGAATGGCACAACCACTTTCCCTCAGAGTTCTGGGCCTGACCGTGGAAGTTCAAAGGTTTCCTAATGCAGTACACATCAGGACTGACTCACGATAAAGCACTCCTTAAAAATTAAAAATGTGTCCTCATGTTTTGGCCTTTGAGACAAAGCCTCTTAGTTAATCGAGTTCTGACTCAATTTGACTCACAGTATTCTGGCAGATTCTTCATTTTCTGGTGAGACAGACGAATGTCCCAGGGTGAGGGCAATGCCAGCCCTTTCAGGGTCAGCTTTTCGAGGAGCGATGTCTGGCAGAACACAATCCAACACCATAGTAGGATCCCCCACCCAGCCACTTAGACGCTTTCGGGTACTTACTCTGTCTCCTTGTTTCCCTTTCTTGAATTCAGCTGGGGAAAAACCCAAAAAATCAAAACCAAAAACAAACAGCCCATGGGTTTATGCGTCTGAAAAGTTAATACATCCACATCCAACTTTCTAAATGAGACATGGCAGGTATGATGGTCACTGAACAGTGGCCACTGTTGACAAAATACGAAGTCTTCTGCAAACATGAACGAGTTTCTAGGAATACAAAAGTCAAGGGAATTTACTTCACATATTAAAGCTGTCAAGGGTGCTCATCAAAATGTACTTAGAGGTTTTCCTTTCAAGTTATTTTTGAAGATTTTTAAGTTGCAATACTTAAAAGCCTCTGGGAAAAGAAAGGATACAGGTATCTGGAAGATTTTTAATAAATGATTTTCATGTCTTTTTGATAAAGTTAAATAAGGTCAGCCTTGAAGTAATGGGTTCCACTACTCTGAAACTGTGGATGGAATCCACAACACCAGACAATTGAATAAACAGCAAGGCTGCACACACAGGACACAGGAGTGAGCCAGCCTGACTAGGTGTCAGCTTCTGGGTCAGTTCTACGCAGTTCTGCCCAGGTCCCACTGGAGATGAAAACGTGCCCTTTAGAAGCCTTGAATCCCCACCTTTCAAAATCTAATCCTCTTCAACTGAGGCCCAAGTCCAAAAATCTACTGACATCTTAGCACCTGTTAGGCCAGCTGTTGCCTAGCCTTTTTGGCACCAGGGATGGGTTTCATGGAAGACCATTTTTCTGGGGGGTGGTTTTGAATTGCAACTGTTCCACCTCAGGTCAGGCATTGGATCATCATAAGGAGCACCTCCGAGATCCCTCACATGCAGTTTACGATAGGGTTCCAGCGCCTAGGAGCACACACAGCTTATGATAGAGTCCCAGAACCTAGGAGAACATGCGGCTTACCAGAGGGTCCCAGCGCCTAGGAGAATACGCGGCTTATGATAGGGTCCCAGAACCCAGGAGAATATGCGGCTTACGAGAGGGTCCCCGCGCCTAGGAGAACAGGCATTAAATGAGTTGGCAAAGCCAAAATCCACCCGATCTACCACTCCAAAACAAACATACACCACTGCCCAATATTGATGGGAGCCAAAAACATGGAAGTCCTGAGGGCCCACACTGACCACAGCCAGACACCACTTCTGAAAGAACCAAGCACGTGCCTAAAGATCACCCGTGATGACCCAGGAGAGCAGCTTTGAGCAGAGACAAAGGTGAAGGAGAGGCACATGGGCCAGGGTGCTGGGTGTGCCCGTCTTTGTGACCTCACTGAGATTACTGACCTCTGGCCCTTGGTGTCCGTCCTATGGAGGAGGTAGCCCCCAAATCCCTGCCTCCCTTCAGCACTGACTGAGGCGGTCCTGAAGTCTCCCCAGGGCTGAGGCTGCTTCTAATTCCTGTTAGCTGCACACCCACATAAAAAACAAAAAACAAAATATCAAGTATGCAGACAGGAAAAGAAAAATATGTGAATCTTCCCTTATTCAACAGGTATTTAAAGAGTAACAGGAAAATTGTGATAGTCTTTAAACAACCACCAGCTATCACGTCCTAAACATGTTGACATGTTTTAGCTAATCAGGAACACCTTTACCAAACACCTGTGTGTTCAGGAAATCAGTTGACAGGTCCCAAATAACCTCGGAGCTTACGACCTGACCCCCACTCACATGCATCACCTCTCCAGAAGAACGTGTCCTGGACACCTTTCAAATGGTGAGGAATAGGAACAAGGGTAGCTTTCCCTCAACCCCACAAAACAAGCTCGACCCCGGGGAGCCCGGAGAACAGCAACGTTTGTTTAGATGCTTTCCCACTGACCTTGTCACAGCAAACGTTCCCATCCCACACAACCCAGTGTTTGACTCTCCCTGGGATACCAGCAGCCGTCAACCCTCAACAAGCTGGAAACAGAGGCCAAGCTGACAGGAGGCCTCTCTCCATTCCCTACTGAATTCGCTCAGGACACGGATGTTCCCAAACACACATGGCCCCGAGTATTCCACACCTGGAGAACATTCTAACAACAGACGCTGCAAAGACGTTCCCCTAAAGAGAAACTCAGTTTCTAACTTCCCTTAGGGAAAAATATGAGGCCCAGAACTTTCCAGAAAATCACGTGTGGGAGGAAGCCACTCGCCTCTGGCACTTCCTAAACCTGCCTTCCCGCAGGTGCTCAGGGATGCCCCCGCGACAGCCCCATCCACCCAGGACGGCTGCAGGGCTCAGGCAGCCAGCACCTGGGCAGCTGGCGAAGCAACCCCAGGGTGAAAATGCCATCCCAGGCACTACTTCCCGGAGCCCCTCAGCAAGAAAAACAGAGGTGGGACAGAACCGAGGGCTGATTCGAGGCTGGGGAGCCACAGACCCGCACAGCTCCATCATCAGACATGCTCTTCTGTGGACAGAGCCCAGGGAGAGGCCAGCACAGAGACTCTCGTGCCGGCTCCACGAGCCAGCGTCCTCCAGGGCTGCAAGTTTATGATCACAGCTTCAGAATTTGGTTCCAGAATCTTCCGGAATCAAAGACGCACCAAACTGTAAAGCTTCCAGGACAGCAGGGCCCAGGAGCAGGCTCAGGGGAGGACCACGTAGAAACCCTACGTGTGCATGCTTACTCCACACATGCCACCCCTTCACCCAATACTATACACGCAAACGCATGTATGCACTCCATACACACCCTCAAATACACTCACCAAATATGATGCGTGTACACACTCCACACACACCCTCAAATACATACAACACACATGAACATGCTCACTGCAGCCACACCTGCTAAATACACTCACCACACAGGCACAAACGTGACACACCTGCACACTCATTCCAGACATCACACCTCACCAAGTACACAGGTACACACACCCCCAAGTCGAGAACCTGCAGACTCCACAAGCTTTGGTTTTCCCCACTGTTTCTCTCATCACATGAGATCCACACACAGGTGTCATTTACTGACATCTAACACCCGGGGAGGCCCTTAGACAGAACTGCAGTCACAAGTCGGCTTCATTCAGGCATTCATCACCAGTCTCCTGAAGCCACCTCCTGTCCCCACGGGAAGGGAGGCCGAGACCGGAGACGTCACTGGGCTTACAGATCCCCAGGCTGGCAACCCAAAGAAATCAGGAGGGCTCGGCCACGGCCCTGGAGGGAGATGGGTACTGGGCTCAGGTATGGGCAACATGAGTCCTCATTTCCATACCGTGTCACCTATGACAGCGTCAGGTGAAAGCCAGTGGTTTGGCATTCCTGGAATAGACAGTCCTGGAATTACAAGCAAAACTTTTTACTCCTCCCCTCTGAACACATGAGGTCCATGGTCCCCTCACATCTAACACTGGGAATCCGAATCGGTGACTCTTTATCCACCTGAGGACCACCCAAGAGGATCCACACACCTGCTACAACAGCAGCACCGCACCTGGTCTGCAGGGGAGCAAAGCAAATCCCACCTTTATGAATAACATTGGATTACCCCGACACTGGCAGCCTGCAGTGTGTATATCGTCAAGCCCCCAGATCTGCGCCACCTGCAAGAGGAACACAAGTCCTTAGTCCAGGGCTCTCAGGACAGCCTGTGAGGAGGATGCTAGCACCCTTCTCATCTCCCAGTGGAGAGGAGAGAAGGCCAGGGTCAGGACTGGTGTATCAGGAGGGTCGGGGTTCAAACCCCATCTGCCTCACACAGCAGCCCTTACCGTTCAAGTGACTTCTATCATCAGCCTTAAAATGTACCACAGTTACCAGCAATTCTGAGTGTTGTTCCTTGGGACGTCATAAGCAAACATTTTGTTAGAAACATTTTGCCAAATCTGCTTTCAAAATCCTATGTTATGAAATGACTAATGAAAATTTGAGCTATGGGCCGGGCGCGGTGGCTCAAGCCTGTAATCCCAGCACTTTGGGAGGCTGAGGCAGGCGGATCACGAGGTCAGGAGATCGAGACCATCCTGGCTAACACAGTGAAACCCCGTCTCTACTAAAAAAAAAATACAAAAACTAGCCGGGCGAGGTGGCGGGCGCCTGTAGTCCCAGCTACTCGGGAGGTACTCGGGAGGCTGAGGCAGGAGAATGGCGCAAACCCGGGAGGCGGAGCTTGCAGTGAGCTGAGATCCGCCACTGCACTCCAGCCTGGGCGACAGCGAGACTCCTCTCAAAAAAAAAAAAAAAAAAAAAAAAGAAAATTTGAGCTATGAAATAAAGCACATAGTTAAATGAATCCCAAAATGACTATGGCGAAGGAAGCTTTAACTTGAAGTGAAAAATATCCTCTAAATGACATCAGCCAGAATTATCTTCAATCATTACTGATCCCATACGCTTCAGGAATTATACAGCATCATCTCAGATATGAACTTAACACCATTAGCTGAATGCACATTTCAGCACAACCAAAGTTCTGCTATAATAAGCAGCACAGGCGTCTCTGGAGAGGATTTTAATTGGGACTACAAACGGTGTGCACGATCGTGGTAAGAGGTTTCATGCTGGCTGTTCTCCAAGGTGCGACACAGAGAAACACCACTAACCTCAAAGACACCTGCTGCTTTGTAATGAGATGAGAGACGATGTGGATGGACTACTGTAAATATTTGAAAAGGAGAAACAATGCAAGGAAAGAATCGTATCAGTTTCCCTTTACATTCTTAGAAAAAACTGATTTTTCTTTTGGGATGATTTAAAAAGAAAATGACATTTCTGGATTTTTTTTTTTTTTTTACTTTTCTTTCTAGACTGGGTCTTGGCTCTGTTGCCAAGATTGGAGTACACTGCAGCAATCGCAGTTCACTGTAGCCTTAAGTGATCTTCCCACCTCAGCCTCCAGAGTAGCAGGGACCACAGGCACGCACCACCACACTCAGCTAACTTTTCTGTAATACAGATGGGGTCTTATCAGAAAATAGACATTAGAGCAAATGCATTTCTATAAGATTTTCTACCTCTTTTCACTGGGGAAAAAGGTAACTTGCCTCCAAGGGTCGGAGACAAAGCCGTTACTGCAGACAAAAGCGCTGTGCATCCTGGGAACCGCTACACCACGAGGCACGGCTGCACCCTGGATGCAGGAGTAACACACGAGGCTAGCACAGGCTGATGCTGGTCCTCTCCAGAAGCAGGCCTATCCTTCCTCCTCTCCTCAGCCCCTCTCCTTCAGGCCTCAGTGGCTGCTGACAGGGAGAGGCCACAACCAGAGGAGGCTCTCAACTCCACCAGGGACAGGAGCCCCGGACGCTGGGGACTCCGCTGCTGCCCTCTGCGCCCACCTCCTTCTGGTCCAGCCTTCTGAGGAGCCAGGCGTGGACACTTTGACCCTCTTTCCCTTCTGTGGCTCCTACAAAAACCAGTTCAGCAAGCCCAGGCTGCCTCACACTCCAGGGACACCCGGCACAGGCCCCCTCCATGTCCTTATCCAAGCTCCTGGGGCCAGAAGGGTCCTGCAACATTTCACTTTCCAGTTGAGCATCCCCAGCCTGAAATCCAAAGTGCTCGAAGAGCATTTCCTTCGAGTGTCATGAGGAAGCTCGGAATGTTTCAGGTTTCGGAGCATTTTGGAGTAGGGACTCTCAGCCTTAATTTGAACCTCTTCAAGGAAGCCACACACTGAAGCCCCCGATGTCCACCCTACACAATCCCAGCACACCCTCCGAAGTCCTCAGCAACAGATTTTCTTTCTTCAAAAATAACCACAAGTCACAAACTCACAAGCAATCACAGAAGGGGGTTGTGGACACCCGCACAGATGATGAAATTTAACTGTCACATTTTTACCTGAGTAATTTAAAGTCATTCCTCAAAACACACCTGTTTTACTGAGTTGCATTTTAAGGTGAACACACACAAATCATTTCAGGGAAACAAACGTCACTTTGGGCTGCGTGTGGTTTCTTGACTCCCGTGAATAACTCAGCGTTCACCCTCACTTCTGGATAAGGGAGAAGATGCAAAGAAATCTGTTAAAACAAAGACATGAAAACAAGTTTAAGAAAGGTTTGAAAGGTTCCTCCTGTCCCCCTGGAGGGGAGACAAGGACACTTGGAAAGCTCACGGGGGACAGGAGCACAGCCTCCTCGGTGTGCCATGGACGCCGCCTCGCCGAGGGGAGAGGATCATGCCTGGAAGACTCACAGGGGTGGGAGCACAGCCTCCTCAGTGCTTTCTACACTCAGCAGCTTCAGAAATTCCTGCAGAAGCAGAACACATCATGAGAACTGAGACTGGAACACCCCAAAGAAAGGGGACAAGGGGTCATAAAAAGCATTCAATCATTACCAAGGAGCGCGGGCATGAAGCCGCTTTAAAGACCGTGTGAGAACTCGTCTTTAAAGTGTGAAACTCATAGGCGTTTCAGAAAATAAGGGTAGTGCGAGATTGCTCGATCAGCTCAAACAGGCTGCCGTCCCTCAGGCCATGAAGTCCCTGAGATGAGCCTCTCACTGAGCAGAAGTCACTCGCATCTCTGCCAGAGAAAGTACTACAAGTTGACACATAACCTCATGAAACCTGGGCTTCAGCTGGTTGACAACAGTGAGTCTGACATGGTACATCCCTCCAGATGGTTAAAGACCCCAGGGGTTCATCAGACAACCTCGAAAGGCTGTGTCTGTCCAGCCCCTTTTCCAAGTTCTGGATGATTTTTCCTAATGTACTATAAGCAGCATGTTCCAGTAGAGACGTCATTAACTGACTCTGGGTCCTCTTAATTTTGAAATTAGAAACACACTTGGCCAGGCACGGTGGCTCATGCCTGTGATCTCAGTACTTTGGGAGGCTGAGGCAGCTGGACTGCTTAAGTCCAGGAGTTTGAGTCCAACCTGGGCAACATTGTAAAACTCCATCTCTACAAAAAATACAAAAATAAGTCAGGCATGGGGACACGTGGAACATGTGGAACATGTGCCTGTGGGTCCTGGCTACTCAGGAGACTGAGGCAGGAGGATCGCTTGAGCCTGGGAGGTTGGGGCTGTAGTAAGCTGTGCTCACACCACTGCCTGGGCAACAAAAAGGTTTTTTTTTTTTTTTGCCTGTCTCAAAAAAACCAGAGAATAAGAATTATATACCTGACTAGCCCAAAATAAAAGAGGCCTTGTGGAACAACCTGAAACACAGCTGCAAATTCTGGCAGGGCCTCCCCTGGCTTGATTTGTGGTGAGTGCAGGACCGCTCTGAAGGATAGGACCCCAGGCATCTTCCGAGACTAGACCTTACAGTACAACTTCCCTTCGCTGGACGGAACACTGGCCTTGGAGCCTAGGACACCCTGGGGCAGTGCCACCATCCAGAGGCTGCCATGGCACAAGCAGGCCCTACTATCATGAAGCCTGGGACGTCCGTCAGAGCAGTGCCACCGACCTGAGGCCACCATGCCAGGGGAGCCTGGACATCATGAAGCCTGGGACATCCTGGGGCAGTGCCACCAACCCGAGGCCACTGTGACACAAGGGGGCCCTGATGCCACTGAGAGGCTGCACAGCAGGTCCAAGCCCAGGCCAGGAGTGAAGAAGCTCCACATCCTTTCGATCCCTCCAGCTGAGTCCACAGATGTCTTGGAGCAGAAATGCATCACCCTCCATGTCCACGGGTGAGTTTTTGGACACAGAATCTGGAAGCGTAAAAGATGGTTCTGGGCTGGTTGGTTGCCGGCTCGGATCTGTCCCCTTTCCACACAAAACCTGGCTCACACCAAGCAGCGTCTAAGTCCTGGAAGACCTGCTAAACACAAGTGCAGTTACAAAGCGGAGAAACTGGAGGGGGTCGGGCTGTGCTCCAGTGGCACCAGTGTTTCTCAGGAAGACCCCGGGCATGACAGGGTCCAGGGCAAGGGCTTCCTGGGATCCAGGACAGGGAACAAGAACCCATTTCCCGATCCTGTTGAATATGAATCGGCTAAGGGCCGATTCCCTCGGAGGACTGAGCACCGCCCCACAACACCTTGGTATGGGTATGTTATTACATACGTTGGTATGGGTCTGTTATTACATACGTTGGTATGGGTATGTTATTATATATGTTGGTATGGGTATGTTATTACCCATACCAAGGTAATAACAAGCCCATTACCAGCAGGAGGCTGGTGATGAAGACATGAGGACCAGATGAGCACGAGGGATCCTGACAGATCATCCCTGGCACCGAGCAAGGGGCGGACAGTACCCCCTGTTCCTGACGCATCAGCCCTGGCACTGAGCGAGGGGTGGCAGCACGGCCTGTGCCCCTGCAGATGCAGAGGGATGTGAGGGGGACGCAGGCTGGGCTTGGAGGCTAACTCAACCACCTGCGCTTGCACTTCCGTTCCTCATGGCAGGGAGGCGAGGCACAGGCAGCATTAGGGCTCACCTTGCCCCCGGGCTGCACTTTTTTCTGCTTATGAGTCGTGCTCGCTTTACATGGACAGGCATAGCTATAATAATGGTTCCCTGATTATTTCGCTGCCTACATAAAGGGCTTTCAGAATTCACTTCCATCCTTAGGAAAGGCGGCCAACACCAGGCTGTCTCCCTTAAGATGCTATGTCTCATATGGGGGAAAAAAAAAATCAAGAGAAATCAAATAAAGGCCATAAAATACATCAGTTTCAACACTAAAATTTAATAGTACGCTTTAAATTGAAGATGAGTTAAGTCACATTTCCAAACCTCTGAAAGCACGGTTACTGGGAGGGAATGGTTTGCAACACACAAACGCAGCTCTGTAGAAGTGCCCAAGCTGGATGAAGGCTCAAAGGTCAGTGCAAGGAGAAAGTCTGAACAAACTCTCTCCTGCCCTGCTGCTGTCCTCTTCCAAAACACATTGTTTATCTGTCAGTTTAGAACAAGGCCTAGGGAGGTGGGAGGCAGGCCTGGGAGGGTCACCTAGCATCCAAGCTCCTCACCCACACAACTGCACCAGGCTGAGCTGAGCAGTACACACAAACACAACTAATTCTCCCCAAAAAGAAGACGGAAGGCAGCACACTGCCACGCCAGGCACCCTGCAGATGAGAAGATTGAGGGGAGCCAGAGGTACCTTTAATCTTGCTTGCATGGTGGAGGGAGAGGAATAATGCCACTCACTTGAGTGTTGCACAATTCTTTCTAGCACTGAGTGGCAGAAAACAAAAATTATAGATGCTTCCTCAGATAAATGTTTCTGAAGAACTGAACATAAATTATGTTCAGGAAATAGCATTATGAATGCCTCAAGTGCTTCTGTTTTCAGAAGCTTCTGTTTTCAATAATCCCAGAGTAATTGTATAAACCCGGGAATCAGTCTCACCCAACTCCAGGATCACGGCCCAGGTGACGTGGGCACACATATCCTGAAGCTCCAATGCTCAACTAAAGTGGGGCGAGTGAAAATGATCCTGGGTATAATTTACACGGACACAGGAAGGTGGCTGAGCCCCAAACCCCTAAACCAGGAAGACCAGCGTCCTTCAGGGGCCTCACCTCTGTCCTTTCCCAGCCTCTGGGAACCACCACTCTGCTCTCTACTGACACAAACGCCCCTCCAAGGTACAACCAGGAAGATCATCATTCAAAACTGAGGAACGCGGCAGAACAAAGCTATCAGGAGATTTTACTCACCAACACCACTTGTTACATGACCCACAGATGATTAAAATCCCAGGCCCTTCAAGACTGAATGTTATCTATACTTAAATGCATTTCATCACCATATTGGGGGGTTATTCCTTTGTTTTAATGCAAATATATCCAACTGCTGTAAAAGGAAAAGGCAATTTGTTAATGAAGCTTCTTGGAGTGTCTCAACAGGCCTCGAGGTAGGATAAAAGGCAGGACTTCCTGGCAGAAACGCTCAGCTCTGAGGTCAGGTGGAGTTCTTGAGCACCAACCAAGGCAAAATAAGGTCGAAGACCACACCACACTTTCCTCAATCACATCTTCATTCCACGTTTCCTTCTATTTCTCACGACTTCACTGGGAGAAATTGTGCTGAAAGAAAATGGAAACACACACATACATAGGAGACCCTACATATGCTGAGAGTGGGTGCAGCCATCGCAGTCCGAGTGTCCTTTCAGGGCCATCTGACCTGGCTGGGATCCAAGTATCCAAGTGCAGGATTGTATGTCAGACCCGTGAAGCCAGGATTAAAGCCACTGAACGGCAGTTTTCCATCCCACGGAAACCGGCCTTGCTAGGGGCTTCCTTGGGGACCACCGACCTCAAGCCACCACCCATCAACTACTTCAACTAACCTACATCATGGCAGAGGCCTCCCTAGGCAGACCAGCCCTGCCCAAGTCCTGCTTCATGGCAAACCCTCCAAACAAACGTCCTTGGCCTCCTCCGGGAGGCTGTGCTCGGAAGGTGCCCTCATTTACTTCTGTGGCTCTGAGACATTTAACTAGAGCCCAACACATTTCTTCCTGTTCACATAGTATGGAGTTAAAAGATTTTTATGAGTAAACTTTCACTGGGAAAAATACCATTTCAGGAGCCCCAGTGACCACAATGAAAATGTTTTTACCTTCCCTCATGTGACATCGGCAACGCCAGGTCCAGGAAACGTTCTGGATATCAGATAATGGCGTATCCACTCATAGTAAGTCTTGGTCTTGTTTCACAAGCTATCAAATGCTGCCCAGAAGCAGGAAAAACCCCACAACGTGGCAGGGAGGGGCGACCAGCGTGAGTTCTAAGGCCAGACCACCCGGGTCTGCTGACAGCGTGGTGAGGGGCAAACAGTGCAGGGTCTAAGGCCAGACCGCCCCGGTCCCACTGACAGTGTGGCTTCAGGAGTTTCCTAAACCCTCTGCTCTCCAAGTTTCATGTCAGAAAAATGCAGTGATAACCGTGTCCACCTCGTTTAAATATATATATATGTATATACACACACATATATACACACATACACACACACACACACACACATATAGATACATACACACACACACACATATATATATACACATACACACACGCACATATATATACTCCAAAACTACAGCCCTATAAAGGTCATTAATTCTAGTTATCCTCAAGGCATTGAGCGATCTATAATGAGCCATCCCCCTGCTGCTGACCTGCCTCAGCCCCACCCTCCGGAAACCCCGCATCCACACCAGCCACACAGGATGAGGCCAGGGAAGGAGCAGGACTGTGTCTTGGGAACTTAAACTCTGGAAGCTGAGTTAAATCAGTGTCGCTCCAATCTTGTCACCAACTATCCTGTTAAATTGGGAGATTCCATCTCTGGGGATCTTGAAGGAACCTGAGGCTCTACATTGAGTGAGGTGAGCACTCGTGCTGCAATGAGACGGCAGGGAAAGCAACCGAATCTGGGATCGCAGCTGCCTGAGGCTTGGGTCCCACCGGGAAAGTGGCACCAGGGCCCTCAGGACAGTGGCGGAGGTCCCAGGAGGCAATTCCCGGCACAGAGACTTATGGACCCAAAGATTGCTCCAGGGCCAGGAGGGGCTGCTGCGCTGACAGCCACGAGGCAGACAGCCTTCAAGCTCCTCCAGCTGCCATCCTGCAGGCAGGGAGGACAGTGCCCAGACCACCCCGTGGCGCCCCCAGCCTGCCAGGCTGGTACTCTTACTCCAGCCACTGACAAGGGTCCCCATGTTGCAAGCTAGGTTGAAACAGTGCCTCAGGCCTCGGGGCACATGCACACCCCCTGCAGGGCCACTCCTACCCAACACCTGGGGATGGCTATTCACACATCCTCAACTCACAGCAAAACTTAAAAATGAAAGTCGGAATATACAACCAGGAAACCAATGCTCAAGAAGCAACTCCAGGGTGACTCTTCCTAGAGCTATTGCTATTGAACATCTTTAAAAACATTTCCAGGGTGACTTCCTAGAGCTATTGCTATTGAAAATCTTTTAAATTCTTCATTTCAAAATTAGCTTTTATTACACTGTCTTCCCTATTCCACCAAAACTCTAGAAAAGAAAACCATGACAATTTCCAATTCTATCTTATAGCAAGTTAGAAATACACGTTTCCTCAAAAGATTCTACGTGTTTCCTTGGCAATATCCTTTCCATGCCCCATACTACTGCCCGCAACAGGGAAGGCTTTTCCAACCCAACCCAACCCAACCCAACCCAACCCAACCCAACCGCTCTGAGACAGGCCCCTAACGAATCGTCTACAAACTCTTGAGACAGGCTTTCCCTGACAAATAATCTGCAAACTCCATCTTCCATTAAAAACAGTACCGAAAATAAGCATATTACCACCTTTTAAAAATTACCGTAAAGTGGACAGTGTTCAGTTCTGTGAATTTCGGCACAAATATTCCCATAATCATCATCACACAAGCAGAACAGTCCAAAAGCCCCAAACCCACTCACGGGGCCTCATAAGCATACCCTCCCATTCCCAGCAACCACCCTCTCTGTGTTCTCCTTCCCCGGGTCTGTCTTTTGCAGTGTTGTCGCAAAACACTCGCAAAATCACGATTTCTTGGGCATCGTGCTTGGAGGTGCACCCGGGGTGTCCTGTGATTAATAGCCAGGCCTCGGGGCTGCTGGGTATTTATTATTCCACGTATGGCTATGGTACATTGTAACCTGTTTTGGGCAACTATAGACAGCGCTATTAACATCTGGGCACAGTTTTTCTTAAACATCAGATTCTGTTTCTCTAGGGTAAATACCCAGGATTGGGGTCACCGGGCCCCACGTTTGTGTGAGTTCAGTTTTGTAAGAAACTGCCAAGCTGTCTGCACCGTGCTGAACCCCAGCATCGCACAGGAGTCCCGACTGCCTGTCCTCACCAGCACCTGGGGCTGTCGGAAGACCTTAGTCAGGCGCTCCAGCAGGGGTGTGAACAAATTCACTGCGGCTTCAGTGCACATCTCGGTGCAACCAGTCATGCTGAAGGTCATTTCAGATGCTTTCGGGCCATCCTCCCCTCCTTCTCAGCGAAGCATCTGTTCAGGTCTCTTCCGCTTTTAAGTCAGGTGGTTTGTTCTCTGTCATGAGCCGTGGGAGTCCTGTGCATTCTGGATACGAGTCCTTTGCCGGCTGCATGGTTCACAGAAATCTTCTCCCCGTCTATCAAAAATGTGTCTCTTCAATTCCCTAGGGGTGTCTTTTATATTAGAAGTTTAATTTTGATGAGTCTTACCTACTTGTTTTCTTCCTTGATTATGGATCATGGTATGGCTAAGAGCTCTCACCCTCAGTATCCACAATTTCCCTTTCTTTTGTAGTTTGGTATTTTACATTCAGGGCTATGGTCCACCTTAATTTTCATACAGGAATTTCTCCCTGTTTTCACTCTTTTGCATACGGCTGTCCCATAATTCCAGCACCATTTGTTGAAAAGACTCAAATTCCACTGAACTGCTTTTGCGTCTTTGGATCTGTTCTGGACTCCACTCTGTCAGCTGACCCGTGTGTCCATCCTGAGCATAATTTGTGACTTTAGTGGCTGTCTCTGTGAAAAAAGGAATTCTGTCTGGAAGCAAAAACCACATTAGAAATGCTCTAAATAAGATTCTTCCTGTTGTCAGGAGAGCAAAGCCACTGCCCTAAGCAGAGGTGAGGCCTCAACAGCTCCCAGGCACAACCTTAACACACAATGGGAAGGGAATTCATTTCAAGGGCCACAACGTGAGACCAGCATAGCCATGAAAACTGCAACAATTTCACAACAGAATGAAATTCATAAAAACTGCTGAGAAGCGTGTGATAAGTTACATAAATCACTGTTCCTTAAATTCTGACGGTTGACTAGAACAGAAATAGTTCACAGTACAGTTCAAACAGGAGAAAGGTAGGTAGGGTGGTTTCCACACCACACAGGGCCTGCAGGAAAGGGACACTCTTCCTCTAAATGGGAGATCCTGGGAGTGATGTGATAAACCATGGTGAGAGGCAAGGAACTGTGCAAGCCGGAGTCGCGGCCTTGGCCCCACCACGGAGCCTGTGTCCTTGAACGATGAGGCTCAAATGTCAGGCCGGGCAACCGAGGCTGTTATCAGGGGACAAGAAAACGAGCGCACGGTGGAGGCAAAGGTCTGAAATTGCGCAGCAACTTCGAGTCAAATGGGACAAACTGACTCAAAATACAGGTTCCAAAAACCATCACAGAGAGCTGTTCCTCAGCTCTGGAAAGGCTAAGTGACTAATGCCCACACTGAGCATCTGCTCCCAGAGACGACCCTGGTGACCTAAGGCCCAGCTCCTCCGAACCCGCCGAACCTCAGTGAGGAACTTTGTTGGTATCTTACGGCACATTGACATGTTCCCTTAAAATCCGGTATTTCATCAACAATGCAGGCGCCAGCTTTGACTCATACACATTTCGATTAAACAAGATAATTTACACCCTGACCATGCCAGGTAAGAGGTTTACTACAATCTTTAAACAGAGCCAGAGTCTACAGTCTGCTCCTACACAACACCATGTCTCTACAAGTTCGATGGGTTTTTACTTTCCGTGTCTTCAATTGCCTAGTGCTAGAAAGCAGATTAAAAACAGAAGGAACCCAGAGACACTATAGAATGAGACTCAAATATCTTGCAGTCATCATCGTGATGAGATGTTTAT